>CM062817.1:479887998-480075662 GCA_031772625.1 Pinus tabuliformis | reverse complement strand
CACTTTTCTTATGCTATTATGCAACTATTACTTCGTCATCCGAACTCTTAGTTATCCACCTGGCTGCTTGGACCTTGTAGATAATCCACGTCTGATGTCCAATCGTACAATAGGAGAATCTTGTTGCTCCAATAAGAATCTTTCCCACCTACGGGCCTCACTACAACAAGATAAGCCTTATCCAATTCTTTCTATAAATTCAACATTTTTCCCCTTTGCTCCAGATTAAACACCCTTTCTTATTATTCAACAATGGATGCATCATGGATGTTTAGCTATGCACGATGCAAATCCTTCACTCAAGATTTATGCACTCTCCCCAAAGTCCAGGTTTGTTGTTGCATGAACTACCTCGAGCTAATCCTCTCGACTGTGTCCTACTCTCAGGGATCCATTCTGCTTTCAGATCTAAATGAGCACCTCGCCACTATGTCGAAGTCATACTAAGACGTTCCATGGTGTTACCCCTTCTGAGCTTGGGTGATAGCTACATTGAGGAATTACTATCCTGTGACACTTGTCTGCCTTCGGGTAGGGAATTCCTCGCATGGTGGCATAGGAGATCCTGCATCTCTTATCTGATAGAAGCCTCGAGCCACCTTACCATGGGATCCCGCCTCACCTGCCACACACCAACTATTCTAGAATGCTCACGAACTCTCTCAATAGCTCCTCGAGACTGCTAATGGGTAGCCAAAGCATTTGGCTATTGATAGGGGATTATGACCCTCATTGAAAAATTCCTTGTGGCAGGAATGAACGTTTGTGCACAACAAAGGCTAAATACTAAGGAGGTATTGTTGGGCTACTAATTTGTCATTATTATTATCACTTTTTAACATCAATTTCATCCATTTCTACTATTCTTTTATCACATTATTTACCATAATTTATTATATAATTCCATTTCATAATTATTTATGCTCTTGTAGATAAGTAATATTTGTTCTCCTTATTTTTTAATAAATTGATGATTATTATCCATGATTTTTCCAATGATGGTTTATTGTTATAACATCACTCATGATTTTAGCCTCCAAGATCTCTTCCAAATTGAAAATTTGATCTTCAGCTCATAATCAAATATTCCAACTCATAAATTCGCTGGGATGAAACATGACAGTTTTGCATCGGAAGTTATGGGCAAACGAAGAAGAATATTAAAAAACCGAGACATGTGTTTTGTGCAAAACAAACCAAATTAGTTTCCCAAGGAGACGTTTTATGAAATTCAATCTGGATTGAGAGAAATGAAAGGTTCTTCGAAGGACATATTTGTAGATTTCTATTGTGGCCTTTTTCCAAATTGTCCCAATTGCAATAACCAGATTCGACTTGTTCCAGCTGAATCATGATGGAAAGATCTCTCAGATCTCATATTTCTTATGGAGATTTTGTAATCAATCTAAATTGTATGGGAAATCATTTTATAATCAGTTTGTTGTAAATTTCTCTTTGTTGTTTGTATATTTAAAAGACACAAATTAGAGAGAAAGGGGAGATAACACATATAAGGAGCAAATCTGATATTGAAGGCTTTCCTTTGAGAATGTAACAACACACTTCTGTATTTTCCTTTTGATTAATGCAATCTTGATCTTCTGAGTATTGTCTAGCCTTCGATATTTTTGCCACAACTCTGATCGAAGAGTTGGGCCCACTCTCTTGATCAGGTGTTGTTGGATTAGTGGTGAGTGTATATTTATTGAGGTTGTGATTATTTATTTATCACTATAATGGTTCATTAAGTTTGTGTTGCTGTGAATCCTAATTTGCTATTACTCTGATTGTTGTTACTATTATTTATTACTGTTACACATTGTTATATTGTTGATTAAATGCTCAATGCTAGGTAGGGAAACTGTGGCCTACATAGACTTTGCACGGTAGCCTTGAAATAACAAGACAAGCCTTGGATTTACAATTAATGTGGGGAAGGGTGAATTCTATAATTCATATATGAATTCCAACATTTTGGTGCCGTTGCCGGGGAGGGTACCAAAGGCATGAAAGTAAAACCTATATTGACCATAGGACCGATCTCTCATCCTAGGGAGGGAAGTTTTCATCCTGCTCCAGGTCCTGAGCATTAGATTTACTTTGATTTTATTTTTTTGTTTTCAATTTCCTGCTTTTTTTATTGTTCGTAGGAACCACTCTCTCATCCTGGGAAGGGAATTTTTCACCCTATTTCAGGTCCCGAGCATTAGATTTATTTGGTTGTTTCAATTTCTTTCCTTTTTGATTGATTATAGGAGCCACTCTCTCATCCCAGGAAGGGAAGTTTCCACCTTGTTTTAGGTCCTCAGCTTAGATTTTATGGTTGGTTTGTTTCTCTCTCTTTTGTCTTCTTGATTTTAGGGGCCACTCTCTCATCCTAGGAAGGGAATTTTCACCCCGTTCCAGGTCCTAAGCTTTAGATTCATTTGAATGATTCTCTACTCTAGATTGTATGAACAGAAAAACAAACAAAAGGGGTAGAGGAAGACCCCCAAAACTCACGGGTCGAGGTCAAGGAAGAAAGCATCAACACAATTCAAAACCTAGTCGAAGAACTTCATGATATGACAACTATGGGAAATCAAGACTATATTGAAGACTGGTTTCACTCTATCGTTTGCTTGTAACATCACTCCCTACTTCAACAATTCTTGGCACCATCCTTAATGGGGAAGTTGGTCTCTCATACCCTAGTACTTATTGACATGCCTTTCTCAAATTCGGTTATATGCACACTTGAGGCCTTATTTCGAAAATGGTTCCATTAGAAGTATTCTTATACGTAAGTATATTTGATTTTTCAAGCTAGAGTAGGTTACTGTAGAAAACAAAATAAATAAATACATAAATAAATAAATTTCTTTATATGTAGAAAGAGTTGTGTTTCATGAAATATGCTAAGTAAATCAATATCGGTGGTAGATATTTGAATTTATTTGTGTATGTAGATGTATTATATTGAAAATCATATTTCTACAAACACTCATCATCATTTCGAAAAAACAAAATTGCTTGATTATCATATCTTATGGCTTGTGGGCTCGATAAAACCACTGAAAACACAGTCGAGACAATCATGTTTTGAGGGACCAAATGGGCATATTTTCAAAACCTGTTTCTATCCTAAGTAGCCCTTTATGTATAATTTCTAATCCAATTTTGATCACTCAATTTGGATTTGAAACGAAAACGTTATGACCAAAAAATTGACAATATGTCCAGTAGACAACTTAGGAACAAAGTTGGGACAATCAATTTTTGGAGGACTAAATGACTAGATTTTGGAAACATGTTTCTATGGTATATTCCTCTATTAATATAGTTTACAATTCAATTTGAATTACTCGATTTTGATATTATATGAGAAAGTTATGGCTAAAATACTAATTGTCTATCGTAAATCAGCACCTTTAAAGCTCTATTTTTCCGGCCGTTCCTTAGCACATTTGACCCATCAATTATTCATGCCTTCAAAAACTATTTCTATTGGATATATTTACATGAATCTAATTTAATCTCCAATTTGAATCTATTCAATCCATCATCAAACAAAAAAAAGTTAGTCCTTAAAATATCAATTGTTGGTCTAAGTTGGGAAATCTAAAATGGCTCTGTTATGCAGGTTATTCTAAGTAAATTTGACATATCGTATCATGAAGTTAAAAAAAATAAAAATCTATTGGTGATATCTATTTGAATTAAATTTTATTTGGTTTTGGATTCATTCAAATCGGATGAAAAACAAAGGAGTTATGATTTAAACACTGCTGGTTAATATGACGACCACTGCTCTCCTGCAGGTGACAAATAATTTTTTCTTTATCCTTTTGTGGATTTATTTTATAGAGTAACTAATTGTTATTTTTTTTCATATTTCTTGGATTAGGAGAACCCGATCACCTCTCTTCTTTCATGATTTCATGTTTTATTGCAGGTAGATGCTCGGTTTTTGCAGGTCTGAGGAGAATAAAGAGGTCAATTTATGAACAAGTGATTCTTGAAGACAATGATAATGAAATAATAGCATTTCATCCAAGCATCTATTAAGAAATTTAGTATTATATGATTTTGATTCTTTCTAGGTGCCATGATCTAAAAAAAAATTGGATCATAAGAGCTTGTTGCAAAATTGTTCCCGCTATTGGTCACCAACACAGAGGAAACAACATGAAGACTTTTCATCACATAATGGATTTATAACAAGAGAAATGGGGAATTTATTTCCATTTGAAGATCCAAGCCATTTCCGCCAAAACATTTTTCCATTCATTTACCATTGACAGATTGATGTTCCCTTAGGAAACAACATTGCTGCAACCAAAATCACAGTCGTTGTAACTTAAGTTTTTTTTTTTTTTTTTTTAATAAAGTGTTGTTTCTTTTCTGATTTCTTTTATGTTTTTATGTTTTAGGTGTTTTTTTACTTCAAATTCACATCTTTTGTTCTCAAAATAAAAGAAGGAAGTTCTCAAGTTTCATGATGTTTCTCCACATATATACTTTTGTTCCCCAGTCTTATCAGTATATGGTTTCCTCAGATCTAATATCAAAAACTATTATGGTGTTGTTACTTCATTGGTGTTGATACTTCGTCGATGTTGATACTTCACTGGTGTTGTTACTCCGCTGGTGCTGTTACTCCACTGGTACCATTACTTCGCCAGTGTTGTTACTTTGTCAGTGCTGTTACTTCGGTAGTGTTGTTACTCTGCCGATGTTGTTACTTTGCTAAGCCTCCACTGGTGTTGTTACTCTGCCACCGCTATTACTCCACAGATGTTGTTACTCTACCAATGTTGTTACTCCACTAGTGCTATTACTCCACTGATGTTGTTACTTTTCCAGTGTTGTTACTTTACTGGTGTTGTTACTCCGTTGATGTTACTTCACTGATGTTGTTGCTTCGATGATGCTGTTACTTCGACGATGTTGTTACTCCGGTGATGATGTTACTCTGTCGGTGTTGTTACTCCACCCATGTTTATACTCCACCAAAGTAAGTTGTTAGGTATGTCCCCAACCGACTCCATGGATTTGATTGGTATTTCACTTATGACATGACCAACCATGACCGAGGATGATCATACCTCAGTTGGGGGGAGGTGTTGCATTTAATAGCAAAGGTATCATATTTAATAGAAACAATGTCATGTCATCATTGTTATTAAATCTCACATAAACTCTCACATCTCATGATTCTTACCACCATAATCTGTAACCCCCACCATACCTTGCACACTTATCCACGCACATTAGAACTTGAATAATGTACGACGACATTAACTTGGTGAATGGGAAATACTTTTAATTGTCTAGGTCCTCTTTGACATAATTATTGGGTATTCAATTTATCTTTGTTTATATATAAAAATAATCTTATATTTAAGGAATAATTATGCAAATATGATTTCATCATGCCAACTTTCAACTTTCATAAATTGTCAAGTCCCTGATCTTGTAAAATTTATGATGATGACCACAAAATTGTACTTAAATATTTCTGTCACTATCTAATGAACTATTCCTCAAACCCCAATCTTAACAAAGAAAAATATATTTATCAACAACTATTTGAAGGTTATTAGTTTTTGAGAAGCAAAATTACCTGAGTTGAAAATATTTACTACAAATCTTTTTATGTCATCCCTAAATCTTAAGGAGTCAGCCTGCCACCCCATCTATTAAGGAATCTTTTGTTGATTAACAATAACCATAGTTGAATTTTAAACATAAATAGTCAACTGGAGGATAGGAGGTCTCATCACAAGCCGACTTACCATGATCATAGGTCCTAATAGAGCGACATTACCACTATTAGTCACCAAGCCAGGGTAATGGTCTTCGGTCATAAAACTGAAGGACAAGAGGTCTCATCACGAGCCAACTTGTTCGCTTTTGTTAGCTCTTGTGAACGGCATTGTTATTAACTGGCTACAAAGCCAGAACACTGATCTTCAGTAGACATCTAAGTAAATTGAAATGATTTTGTAACTATGTACTTATTTCTAATAGATGGGACACTGACATCTTAATGAGTTAAAAATGCATCACTGTCGAGGCTATGGATGCCTACTTAGCAGCAATGGCCATGCCTATGGTATAGAAGTTAATTCAATACTATGATCTACTTGGTTACCTTGTTTTCTCAAAACTAACTGCCAATAAATCCCATTGTTGCATATATAAAGTTTGTTAGAACTCATGGTTCATGGGGTAATATTTAATCAATTCTTAGATGATGGTTGTTATGGTTTATATCTATTATTGAGTTATAAATATTTAATTTACATGTTAGGTATGAAACTTTTAGGATATTTGTTATTTGACATTTTGTATTGAATCTAATCTATCATTCCTTTATTCTACAAGTTTCATATCTTTAACCAAAGAGAGTTGCTTTACCCAATAAATCTCCATTTATTCATAGCTTAACAACATTACTATTATTTTGGGCTACGAAAAAGAGGCCTAATTTTAATTTTGATATATATAATGAGGTAATTGAGGTGATGAATTATGGATTGAGGATACTCATGAGATGTCTTATAGAAATCTTGATGATGGGGAAACTAATCAGTTTGGGGGAAGGAAATCTTGCTACACTTTACGATTGCTTTCTTTCGGCTTGCATGGCTTCCACCTTCCGCATCACTTTTAGCATCAGCTCAACCTACATTAGCTTCAAGAAATATAAATCCATACATGCCATTCCACATTTTTACGGAGGTAAAAATTGAGGTCCAATAGGAGAATGTCTTTACCACTTTCCATTTTTCAAAAATAGAAAAGCCTTCAGTTTCGGGGAGTGCTACTTTCATTAACTTATTCATCATGACCATGCAATTAATATTCTTTATCATCTATCAATCTCCTTATTCATTCTAAAAACATCTCGTATTTCATGTTGTTATACACCAAGCAAAGATTTCAACAACGATTGTAGCAACCACCTCAATTTGTTTTCTAGTGTAGCACGAGGGCATGCTAATTCTCTAGTTTGGGGGAAGAGTTGCTATGCAGGATGGATGCTTTCTCATTTCTTCCTCATTTAAGGTATACAATTTCATTTTTTTTACAGTGCATAAATTGATTTGTGTACATCTTTGTGATTTTTGGACAACAAAGAGGTATCATTAACCCATAAATTTTTAAGCTAAACCAATTGGTAAATTCCAAAAATCATGCACTGTTACCTACAACCATTTTGTTGATATATTGAAATCCATTCATTAGATTGCTTTGATTTTTGGTGTGGAGAAGTATTAAGGTAATAGGAACAAACATGTGAAATTTCAAGCAAAACTGATTTACAATTTTTGAGAAATTAAACATCATTACCTACAACCATTTCGTTTATATCTCGAGATTTGTGCATCAGATAGATTTGATTTTCGGATTGGAGAAGCATTGATATAGTAGAATTTTTCTTACAAAATTTCAGCAAAAGATGGTTTGTAATTTTTGAGAAAATGGTTAATGAAGTATGTTTTTACTTGTATCATACTTTGCTACAACTTCATATGATTGAAAGTAAATATGAAAATTGTTACAACTTCACCAACATTGCTAGAATTGAACAACTATTGTCTTAGAGAAGCATTTGGGGAAGAAGCCATTTGTTCCATCAATATCATGAGTTGGGGTGAGCATTTTGATTATTGTATTACAACTTGGTTAATACAAAGGCATTGGGTTACATGAGGACATGCAACATGTTCAGTTTGGGGGAGATGTTGGGATACTAATTTATCATTATTATTATCACTTCTTAACATCCATTTATACTATTCTTTTATCACATTATTTACCATAATTTAGTATATAATTCACTTTCATAATTATTTATGCTCTTGTGGATAAGTAATATTTGTTCTCTTTTATTTTCAATAAATTGATGATTATTATGCATGATTTTTCCAATGATGGTTTATTGATGAATTTGTTATAACATCACTCACGATTCTAGCCTCCAAGATCTCTTCTAGATTGCAAATTTGATCTTCAACTAATAATCAAATATTCCAACTCATAAATTCGCTATAAAACGTGTCAGTTTTTCATCAGATGTTACAGACAAACTAAGAAGAATATAAAAAATCCGAGACATGGGTTTTGTGCAGAACGGACCAAATTAGTTTTCCAATGAGCATTTTTCCGAAATTTGATATGGATTGAGTAAAAAGAAAGGTTCTTCGAAGGACATATTCACAAATTTTCTGTTGTGGCCGTTTTCCAAATTGTCCCAATTGCAATAACCAGATTCGACTTGTTTCAGCTGAATCATGATGGAAATATCTCTTAGATCTCATCTTTCTTATGGATATTTTGTAATCAATCTAAATTGTATGGGAAATAATTTTGTAATCAATTTTTTGTAAATTTCCCTTTGTTGTTTGTATATTTAAAAGACACAAATCAGAGAGAAAGGGGAGATAACACATATAGGGAGCATATTAGATATTGAATGTTTTCCTTTGAGAATGTAACAACATACTTCTGTATTTTCCTTTTGATTAATGCAATCTTGATCTTCTGAGTATTATCTAGCCTTCAATCTTTTTGCCACAACCCTGATCAGAGAGTTGGGCCCACTCTCTTGATCAGGTGTTGTTGGATTAGTGGTGTGTGTAGATTTATTTCTGTTGTGATTATTTCTTTATCACTATAATGGTTCATTAAGTTTGTGTTGCTGTGAATCCTAATTTGTTGTTACTCTGATTGTTGTTACTATTATTTCTTGTTGTTACACATTGTTATATTGTTGATTAAATGCTCAATGCTGAGTAGGGATACTGTGGCCTACATAGACTTTGCAGGGTAGCCTTGAAATAACAAGACAAGCCTCAGATTGACAATTAATGTGGGGAAGGGTGAATTCTATAATTCATATCTGAACACCAAGAGGTACCATAATAAGACATGATCGACCCATGAACATTCTCTTAACCTTTCACATATTGTTTACCTATTAGAACAATACTTTGTAAACAAATATCCTGATGTACACACTGACTGACTCTGTTGAACATAGTGTATCTATTATAAATTTGTACATTAATAAAAAGGATCTTAGAACCTAATTATTCTAACTGATCATGTTTTGCAATTGGAATAGATCATTGAGATCCTTAACTTTAGTTATTGAATTATTTATGATACCATTAAGCATTTAGGCAACACTATTATGGGACTCTTCTCCACTTTGAGCTTCAAACACTCTATAATTACTATTGTTTACTACATTAACTTATTTACTTTTTCATACATGCATAGGACACATGTACCCATGCATAATAATAGCCACAATCAATATAGAAATCAGGAAAATATCCCTTCATAGTTGCATCACAGATATATACAAAACAACACATATTATAGTTGTTGTTTATCTATATCTATTACAACAACAATGCAACATAACTCATTAATTGCAAATATTAATCATACTATCTTATCTTTTTTGTCTGCAGTGAAACTGAATCTGACCCTCTACCCATGTCCTATTTTCCAAATGCCTCTCTTTCTTTTGGAGCAAGCTTCTTGTCCCGCCATTACTGTTGCATCCTTGCTGTTGCAATCCCTTCATAAATTATGTCCTCTTTTGCTCCTTGTATTATCTCAAACAAGCATAGGTTTGAATACTTTCCTCATACAATTTAATTTCAGGAAACATCCCCTTTACTTCATGGACCAGTCAGTGTTTAATGCCTATTGTCAAGTTCAGGTCTCTTCTTTGCACAATAAATTGTATCATCCCTACCAGTATTTCTTTATTCGTAGCTCTAGAATCCATGTCCTCAGACTCAGTCCCTTTTTTTATTATTCCAAATATTACAACATATGTGCATTCTTTTTACAATGCAGCTCATACCAGAACCTTGGGTGGGACTGTCACATAGATAATAAAATTCCTGAAAACTAATAATCAATACAACACCTTTTCTATTGTTTATTCTTGTTCACTGATCTTATGTAAACTAGAGAAAATGTCAAAGTGCTCCAAGTGTTTACTAATTTGTTATAAGAAATAAAAATTCTATTAAAATAATAACTATAACCAAGCAAAGTAGTCCATGTTTTTGCTTATTTAAATAAAATAAATAAAGACACAAATGTCATTTTCGAAAAGGCTAGGTAAAAGTAATTTTTGTAAAAAAACTTGTTTTCCCATCCCATGTAAAAAATACCAATACAAATAGGTTAAGCTTAAAAAAAAAGATATTATAAAAAGTTGGTGTTTTTCTTGAATTAAGAATAATCTATAAAATTAGACGAAATTAAAACTAGTTTTGAATCAGTTTCAAACTACTTAGGCTTATTTTATCTTTGTTTTTAGGAATTAGTTAGGCCTAAACTCCCCTTGTGTGTATGAGCTTGAGCTATAACTTCATCTTCATCTTCACACATAAAATTTTAACTAAATAAACTAAAAACTATATGCACAAAATTCATGTGTACAAATAAGAATTGATTGTATTTTCTTTTTTAATTTGTATTCTCTATTTTATTAAATTTTTTTTTTGTATTTTCTTTTTTAATCTTTATTTTCTATTGATTTTATAAAAGAAATTTTGTGAGCCTGAATTATGTGAGCTTGAGCTATAATTTTATCTTCATCTTCACACATAAAAATTTAACTAAATAAACTAAAAACTCTATGCACAAAATTCATGTGTAGACATAGAAATTGATTATATATTTCTTTTTAATTTGTATTTTCTATTTTATTAAATTTTCTTTGTATTTTTTTAAATCTTTTATTATAGAATTGATTATATTTTCTTTTTTAATCTTTATTTTCTATTGATTTTATAAAATAAAATTTGTGAGCCTGAGTTATGTTTAGTGTTAAGGGTATTATAAAATACATTAAAGTTTATTTTTAAATTGGTAATTTTATTTACAATTTGATAAATAATTTTGATTTCTTTAATTTAAATTAATAAATTATATATATATATATATATATTTTTTTTTTTACTAATATTTACTATTAGGAATTATTTATAATATTTTAAAATTTTAAATTTACATAGTTCTAAATTTTAATTAAAAAATTATATGTTTAAAGCACTTTCTTTTGGCTTTGAGTGGTTTCTTTTGATGTTTGAATTTTGGATATGTATATATAAAATTAAGATATATGATTTTCTAAAATTTAATAATAATTAAATTTATTTGTATTTTGTTAATATTTTTAATAAAAGTTTAGAATTATAATGTATTTTTTTTTTTAAATTTTATTTACTTATCAGGGTGAGAGGATGTCCTTCTTAAAAGGACAATATTCTTTACATAAACTAATAATATCTACAAAATTATTATTATCATTATTAATAATGATTTTTACAAAACGTCAATATGTATATGTGATAAATTAATACATATGTTACAATTGTATTTGATGATAATTTTAGATATAAAGTTGAGAGAGATTTGGAAATCAACTTTTCCTTAGCTCATTTATCATAAATTTTCATAAATTAATATTTCTATATAATATTAATTTATAAATTTTATTTTTAAAAACACATTTATCTTAATAGTTGTGTAATTTGGGTAATGCTCTAATATTAGGACTTTTAGGACGGGCTCTGCAACCAAAACCTAATGGCGACCATGTGGTAAAATCGGCGGGGAGGAATCAAGAAAGGCAAGGGCGCAGAAAACAGAGAGTAACAGCAAAAGACAAGTCGGACAACCGAGAGCCACAGTCATGACAGAAGAGGTCAGGAGGGGAGAGATCCCCTC
Source organism: Pinus tabuliformis (assembly GCA_031772625.1). Lineage (NCBI taxonomy): Eukaryota > Viridiplantae > Streptophyta > Pinopsida > Pinales > Pinaceae > Pinus > Pinus tabuliformis. The sequence goes on along the minus strand of CM062817.1, from coordinate 480,063,911 downwards.
CTATCGGGATGCAGCAGCAGGGGAAGGACAAAACAGTCAGTCGGCAACAGAGAAGCAGAATGCAGGTCCTGTTCTTGGAGCGACATGGCAGGCGGGCAGAAGGGGAAAATGCTTGCCATGTGCGGAGGAGAAGCCAAGGTTTGTAATCTTGCCAAATAAACTGGAAAGGTACAAAAGTTACATGAAGGATCATGCCCTCATCTGTAAGTTTGTTGGAGTTTGGCCGTCCGAAAGAGACCTTACCAGATGGATTCAACAAAAATGGCAGCCCCAAGGACATATCGAGCTAAAGCTGGGAGCAAAAGGCTTCTTCATGGTAATCTTCTCTAACCTGCAAGATAAAGAAAAAGTGTTTGAGAATGGCCCTTATTTTTACTATAATGCTGGTTTATTTATGAGATATTGGGAAGAATGCTATAACCCCGATAAGGAAAAAAATTTAGCAGCTCCGGTATGGGTTAGACTATTTGGGTTACCTATGGACTTTTGGGACCTGGAAATCTTGGAAGGGATAGGAAACACAATAGGGAGTTTTGTGAAAATAGCGGAAACTACGAAGAAAGGAAGGTATACTTCGTATGCTAGGATATGTGTGTACATGAACATTGCGAACCCAATCCCAGATTCCGTGGAGCTAGAGTATCATGAAGAATTTTGGTAGCAAAACCTGGACTATGAGCATATACTATTTAGATGCCGCAGATGCCATGAATATGGACACTTGGTTAAAGAATGTCCTATAACAATGGAAGAAGAAGAGAGGAAAAGTAAACAACAGAAGAGAAGGCCAACAGACCAGGAAGGATTCCAAGAGGTAAAGAGTAGAAGAAGAGTAACAAAAGAAAACTCCAAAGAAGACAATAGGGAACAACTTTGAAATCCTACAGGAAGAAGGGGAAGACGAGGATCAAACCATGGAAAACCAGGAAGACAAAGAGACAGACAACAACTCCAGCAGTGAAAGATCCCACACCAAGAGGAAAGCCCCGAGTGATGTCCCTGACAAAGGCAAAGAACAGGTAGAACAGGTAGAACAAATGGAGACAGAAATGGAGATAACCAGGGAAGACCTAAGTATAGAAGAAGAAGTACTGCGAAAATTATTAAATGACTGGAGAAACTTGGATGAGCGATTTATCCCTGAAGACCAGAAAAGGCTGTATGCGGAAACCTTCCAGCAATATATAGCCAAACAGGAAAAAGGTAAAACAATGCCTGAAGAACAACAAGAGAATCAGAAGGACAGCCGAATAGACCAGCAAGGGCAAGTAAAGGGCGGGAAAAAAAAAGAGGAAGGAAAAATATTAAAGACTCCATACAACTAATGGGGGAAATGTTAGTGAACACAGGGAGAGTGGTTCCGCTTTCAGCGGTGTTCCAAAACCTAAATCAAACCCCTCAATGATTTTGACATCTTGGAATATTAGAGGCTTGAACAGCAAAGGGAAGTAGAGACATTTAGTGGAACGATTGAGAAAAGATAGACCACAGATTATGCTTATTCAAGAAATGAAAATCTCAGGTCAGAAGATGGAGGAAATACTCAATAAAATAAATCCTAGATATGAGCAAGTAACCATAGATGCTAAAGGAAGTGCGGGAGGGATAGCAGTAATTTGGAACCCAGCAGAAGTCCTAACAGACTGGTGGATAGGAATGCCCAGAATCCTAACAGGCAGATTCAGACTCATCGGGCAAAGTGAATGGTTTGTAGTGTCAGCAGTCTACGGGCCCCACACCCCGGTAGATAGAGGCCTATTCCTCAGTCACATGCAAAAGCTAAGGAATATGCACCAGGAACAGAGGTGGATTATTGCAGGAGACTTCAATATGACCACATCTAAAGAGGAGAAGAAAGGAGGAATAAGGAGGGAAGACCCGGAGATGGAAAGATTCAGAGATGTGCAAACAGACTTAAGTTTGGTAGACATACCAACTATAAATGGGAACTTCACCTGGAACAATAGAAGAGGCGGGAATAAACAAATAGCATCAAGATTAGATAGATTTCTAGTCTCTGAACATATAATAGGCATGGACATCTTCTATGAAGCCTCCATCCTCCCTTCTATAGGGTCAGACCACTGGCCTATTAAACTGGAGATTGCTATGAACAATCAGAATAAAAAGAGACCATTTCGTTTTGAGTCCTTTTGGCTAAGAGATCCAGAATTCTTACCCAAAGTGAAAACTTGGTGGCAAGAGAGTAAAATGGGAGTGGAAGGTAGAAACAAAATGCATACGTTTCAAATTAGACTCAAAGACATAAAGGGAAAAATAAAGAAATGGAATAGAGAGGAATTTGGCAACATTCAAAAAGAGAAAGGGAAACTACAGACAAGAATGGAGGGAATTCAACAACAAATCATAGAAGGAGGAAGAAGTGAGGAGCTGGCAGAGGAGGAAGGAAGGATAATTAATCAATTAGAGGAAAGACGAAAGCAAGAAGAAATACTGTGGAAACAAAAATCACGAGTCCAATGGTTGAAAGAAGGGGAGAAGAATTCCAAATTCTTTCACAAAGCAATGCTAAACCACAGACAACATAATAGAATCTTTTCACTAAAAGATAGTCAAGGAAATAGAGTACTGCAACAGGAAGAAATGGAGAAGCTTCTGGTGGATTATTTCAAAGGGATCCTAACAGAACCAAACATCAGCAGAGAGGAGGAAATCGCTAAAGTATGTCAACATATACCTAAAAAAGTGACTAGAGAACAAAATTTGGCTTTACTCAGGGTAATCACGAAAGAAGAAGTGGAGGAAGTGATTAACAAAATGGCGAAGAATAAGGCCCCAGGGCCTGATGGTTTTACCATTGAATTTTACCAAGCCTCCTGGAGTTTTATGAGTCAAGACCTGGTGGAACTAGTGGAAGAATCAAGATGTACAAAGCGTATGCATCCGGCCCTCAATGCCACCTTCCTGGCATTGATTCCAAAGACTGGAAACTCGGATGAACCCCAGGGATTCAGACCAATATCCTTATGTAATGTAGTGTACAAAATATTGGCTACAATTATGGTGAACAGACTTAAGCCAATTTTGCCCGACCTCATTGCTCAGGAACAAACTGGTTTTGTAAAAGGAAGGCAGATAACAGATGGAATAGTAGTCGCTCAAGAGGTAATCCACTCTCTGAAAAATTCCTGAAACAAAGGTATGTTAATCAAATTGGATCTAGCAAAGGCTTATGATCGCCTTAGTTGGGCGTACCTAGAAGGCATTCTCAAAGCTCACGGATTTGATGAGAGATGGGTGAAATGGATCCTGTCAATGGTGAGCACACCGGTGATGTCAGTTATGTTGAATGGAACCCATTCCAAAGCATTTAACCCTATGAGAGGGCTTAGACAGGGAGATCCCCTCTCCCCGTTTCTTTTCATTCTAGCAGCAGAAGGACTGGGCAGGCTGGTGAAAGCACGATTAGCCAGGGAACAACTAAAGGGACTGAGAATTTGCGGTAATGAACTTCCCATAACACACCAGCAATTCGTGGATGACGTAATGTTTTATGGCCAGGCCTCTCTTAAGGAAGCCCAACAGATCTTAAAAATTCTCTCTGAGTTCACTCAAGCATTCGGGACAGAGATCAATAATGAGAAATCAGAAATATTTTTCTTTAATACACAGGTAGCATCCCAAAGATTTCTGGCTAGAACAATGGGATTCAGAATAGGAAGTTTCCCAGCGAAGTATCTGGGCATCATGCTCAATGAGCATCAATACAGGGTAGCAAACTAGGGACCCCTAATAAGTAAGATTAGGAAAAAGATAGACAACTGGACATTCCGGTCTTTGAACACCCCTAGTTAGATAATTCTTCTAAAAGCAGTAATACAATCCATTCCAATATATCAGATATCTAGCCAAGCCATCCCCAAATCTATTTGTCAAAAATTAGTAGCCATGTTCAAGAAATTTTTATGGCAAGGAACCAGTAAAACAAGAAAATGGGCTTTACTCTCTTGGGAATGGCTAAGAAAACCAATCAAAGATGGAGGATTAGGCTTGCGGGACCCTTATATACTCAACCAAGTGATGGGTGCGAAACTATGGTGGAGGTGGACACAAGGCAGCCAGGACCTATGGAAGAAAATTTGGGAGAAGAAATATGAGGCTGCTGAGAAGCCCAAAGATAGGATGAGAAGTCAGATAGAGGAAAAAGGATCAGCAATATGGAATTTGGCGAGGAGCAATAAAGATTTGATAAGAGAATACAGTTTCTGGGAGATAAGAGAGGGGGACACAGCCAAGTTCTGGGAGGAATCCTGGAAACAACGAGAAAAGCTTCTCCATAAAGAAGCCCTTCAAGTTATCCAAGCATTCACCTCCCAGACAGAGGGGGATGTGGTTGGAAACTTCTGGAAACCAAGTATAGGGGAATATTGGTGCAATTGGAAGCAAAAGGAGGACTGGGTAGCAGCTCCCGACACCAAAAGATGGGGCGATTACAACAAAGAAATGGCATCCAGAAAAGTCACGGTAAAAACAGGGCAAGATATTCTAAGATGGGGAACCCGAATAAAAGGAACTTTTTCTATCGCAGAAGGGTATTACTTAAAGGCAGAACAGAATCAACAGACAGAGTCAAAAAAATGGAAAAATTTATGGAAAATAAAACATTGGCTGAAAGTAACTTTCTTTTTATGGATCCTGTATCATGGACGGGCACTTACCTGGGATCAATTACAGAGAAAAGGAAGGCAGGGACCCTCACGCTATGTGCTCTGCAATGAACAAGAGGAGACGATGGAACACCTCATGAACAGATGCACTGTCAGCAACACCCTGTGGAGCAGTCATCATCAGTTGTTCGAACGATGCTATAGAAACTTCCAAAATATCAAAAACACCTTGGAAAACTGGCCGAAAAAACCTTACCAAAACCCGGTGTTAAACCGTGCATGGATGCTGTCAGCTGGGTTCCTGCTTTGGAACATATGGAAGGAAAGGAATAGTGTGATCTTCAAAGAAGAGAAGCGAACCCCGACAAAAATATGGAAACAAACAATCAAGAATATGAGAGAAACAATTTTAACGGAAAGATGGAAGGAAGAGGACTGGAAGGTCATACAAACAGAGGAGAAGATTTTGCAGCGGCTACAATTAACACAAAGCATGCTAGACAGTCACCAAAGTAAAAACCAATACAGAGAGGTTGAAGAAATAAAACAGTACAGGCATCCACCACAAGGATTTGCAAAATTAAACTTCGACGGGGCTGCAAAAGGCAACCCGAGTGAAGCAGGAATAGGGGGGTTTTTAGGAACGACAGAGGAAAAACTTTGAGAATTTTCTCGATGGACTGTGGGGAGGCAACCAATAACGAAGCGGAACTACATGCATTGAAGCGCGGCCTTGAAATCATGATTCAGGAAAAGTTTCTGAGCCTCCAAATTGAAGGTGACTCGAAACTGGTGGTGGATATGGTAAAGCAATTGCAACAGAAGAAACCAATAGAAAAAATAAGCAGGAGTTGGTGAACAGCGTGGCTAATCAGCGAAATAGGGAAACTAATCACTAGAATAGACTATCTGATCCCCACCCATGTAAGACGATCAGGAAATCAATTGGCAGACTGGTTAGCGAACTGGGGAAGCCGAAACAGGGGAAAGTCGATGGACAACGGAGGAATGGAGCTCCTGCTCCTGGAGGAGAGAGAGCAATTGCAGAAACTTCTTGACGTCGATAATGGTGGCAATAGCAACCCCGAGGAGAATGGTCAGGAAAAGTTAGTAAGTGGCAGACGTGGGGAAAGGACACAGCAGGTGACGACAGATAGGATACTCGTGAGAAAGGACAGGGGCGGTGCAGATGACGAAGCAGGGCAGCTGACGGGGCAGGGCAGGGTAGGATCACCCGAAGGGGCAGAGAAGAGAACAGAGGCGCAATTAAGAATGGAGATGGAGGGAACGTGGGGAGTCGGGACAAGAGGCCGAGAAGGGATGGCAAGTGGCAGTGGTAGGACAGAAAGGGTATGGCAGGAGCAGCTGGGAGAATGTAGGAGTTATGATGAGTAAAGGCGGACAGAACGGTCGAGACAAATCCCGAGAAAAGGACTCGGGGAAGAGCGTCGGGAAAGGAAAAGGACAGGTGGAGGTCAGGAAGGAAAGACGGAGGGGATTAAACAAATGAGGGCCTGAGGTGGCATCAGGAATTTGCATGCAGCAGAGCATGAAGCAGGAGGGAATGACGAAAGGTGGTAAAAAGGCGCAGAGTTCAGACAAAAGCTCTGGTATCGGCGAGGAAAGGTGGTATGTAGATTCATTCTCCTGTTCTGCTGTTCTAGAGATAGATAGACGTAGGAGTTTCTGTAATTATCCTGAGGTGTCCATGAAACCGAAGTCGAAAGGCAGACGTAGTCTGTTAATAGGAATTCCCAGATATGGGAAGAAATGTCCTTACTCCACCAGATATGCTGGTTCCCCGGGAAAAAAGAATTATGGCCCTCGGAGGAAGGAAAAACCCAATCCCAGGAAAGTTTGTAGGGTGGGGAAGGGTAAAAACTCGGGAAGAACAGGGAAACTTGCTAGTAGCAGGAACCCTGCCCCTGTCTGTCTTATAGGAAAATCCAGGAAGGCCAAGAGTAGAAATCCACCGGAAAAGAGGTGTGAAAGCAGTTCCCCCCGACAGCCGGGGAGAAGAGTTGATTTGCCTAATTACATAGAAAACCAACAAGAGGGGCATCGAGGGAAGCACAGAGAAACAATGAGTGGAGGAAAGGAAAGGGGCCGAATTTCAGGTCAGGCCACGGAGCGGTCTGGGCCATCTCACCATATGCAAACCTGGGGTAACCAGATTTATGCAAGGGGGGTAAGTGAATGGTTTAAATTAGAAATTCTCAACAGAGTTACTGATTTGTGGTCTCATGTCTTGATAGGTAAGAAAGACCCAATCAAGAACAGTCTCCAGGCAAGCAAAAAGATGGCTCTGAGGAAAGAGAAACAAGTTCGGACCCAAGAAGAAGGATCGAGCAAAAACCCGAAACGGAGAGGAAGGAAATCAGAGGCCGAGCAAAGGATGTATATGATAAATGCTTACATGGCCGGGAATTCCCCCGAAATCCGGGAATAGATAAATGGTTGGGAACGGGAGCTGAGATCCATCAGCTCGAACCAGGAGATTCCCCGGGGTGAATGGGCGGACTTAGTACCAGATCCAGGTAATACACGTAGCCGCAACTCTCTGTTCAATAAGTCAATCCAACATTATTGGATAATGAAGCACGTGGTAGCCCGAGCTATGGAAATGAATCAGGCAGTCCGGGAGGAAGAAGAGGAGGAAAGGAGGCAGCGGGATGAGCAGTTAAGGAATCAGACACAGGAAGAATTGGAAAACATAAAGTCTACGCTCCTTAAGGAAATCGCGGAGGTTCAGATCCAGGCCTCTCGCAATAATCTCATACTGGGGAAAATGGAACAGATGCTGAGGGAGATGAAATGGGTAATGGAGCAGAAAAACGAGACTCCTGGTACAAGCGCCATGGCGCCTGCCCCGATTATATCCTCAGATGAGGACTGATGAAGCAGGTTATTTGGATAGTTTTTTGAAGTAAAAGAACTATTTTTCGGATGTATTATCATAGAATAAAAGATAGAATAATTAGTAGAGCTCGAAAGAGAAGATATGATAAAACCAAGGAGATGAACATTTTCAAATTTTGGTCTGGATATAATGCAGACAGGTGGTTGCTTGGTTTCCTTCAGGCAGGTTAACCACCTAAAACATATGAAAGATGGATGTAAATTTTAATTTCGTAATATAGATAGTAGTTTTGCCAAAGTTCACAAAAAAAAAAAATTGTGTAATTTGGAAGTATATTTTAACATAACTCTAAAACGTATGAATATTTAAACTTTCTAAAGCTGAGAGGATCTCTCTTTCATAAATAAACTGAAGAGGCTATAAAGTAAGAGAATAAAAATAAAACTTTTAGTTTTTAAATTTTTCATTTATTAATGTTTATTGTTTTTCCTCTTAATGTAGTGCTTTCAATTTTTTTATAATAAAAATGTATTGTATTATAAGGTTTGATTGTCCAATAAAACATTAAGAAATTCGTACCACTTTATACTCATTACAAGTTTACAATTTTCTTTGCCTTCTATACTAAGACGTTTCATTAAAACATTTTGAATTCATTCTTAAAAAGGTTGAGTTATCTTGCATTATATTTCGTTATGTATTATTTTTTTCCAATTTTCATTAGAGTTCTATATTGTTTATTTTTTAAGATTATATCAAAGGAAACTCTAATACATTGTTTAGCAATATGATGATCTTTATCACATTAAGGATTATGATTATTTTTATAACGGCTCTATTGAATTGCAATAGCTTTAATGTGGAGTTATGATACAAGTATTTAATGTAGCAAGTTGAAATTCCTTACAATTTTTTCATGATAAGGTTAATTTCTGTTTCTATAAAAAAAAAATAAGTATTCTTTATCGCTACGATTATATTGATTGTTTTTTTTAATAAAATTTATATTTAAAATTGAGAACAAGGATCTATGATTTACATTAGATTTCTCACTTGATTATTTAAAATATAAATATTATATTTTTGAAATTTTATTAATTGCTTAGTTTTATGAAATAGTATAGTGAATTATACTAATTGGAGTATTATATAAAAGTAAGTAATTTAGTTAGAATTCAGCCACTATTTAAATTTTTACAAATTATAGGGTTACATAAACTATTAACATAATCATATTTATGCAAAATGAATTTCAAATTGAATCTTAAGAGCTTCCTCATATGTGAAAATCAAGTGAAAACCTTCCTTTCACCAAAAGGGGTAGGGTTAGATATATCACTTAAGGTTAACACTTGTATATTTGTTATTCTTGCATTACTTTTTTCTAAGAAATAATATTTTCTTTATTATTTATATAGGAAATATAATTTTCTAGATAATCAAAAGGACACCATTTATCTATTTTATTACTATTATTATCATAAAATGTTGGGGTTACCAAGAAGGTCATGGTGTACATGCACATTTTCTTATATTTTTCAGTTGTTTAGGATGACTACTATTTATAACATGTATACTTTTAGTAGGTGACTTATTTATAGTAGATCTATTTTTAGCAAGTGCTTCCATCTAAAATGACACATGACAATGATCAAGAAATGACATGGCATCATAGTGTGCTAGCATGGATTTCTCCATTGGCCTTGTCTATTAGCCTTATCTATTAGACTTATACATCATCTTAATCCTTATCCTCCTCCTAGACAATTGCGTTGGGTAGCTAGTTTTATTCTTACATTTAATATCTATTCTTGGAAACCTTATCTCCTTAAGACTTTTTTCTCATTTTGGAGACTAATTCCATTTTTGGAGTTTAGAGTTACACATGCATTTCCCCTCACATTCACAATACCATGAGAGAATATGATGGGTTTCAAATTCTAGGAATAAGTGCAACTTTGAGGAGGGATTAGACCATAATTTCTAGTAGTGAAAGTGCACTTCACTTGCCTTGTGATTCTTACATGAGTCTTCACTCCATTTTGGGATACTTAACCATATTTATCTCTCTAACTCCATTTTTGGCTAGCTAACTCCATTCTTGGGCTAGTTAAATGGAAATATGGAGAGCACGGTGGGGGATGTTATTTTATCTTAAATGTGCATGCACTACGGACCAACAACTAATGCACATTGTTCCTCTCTTTACTATACACACACACACACACAAACACCCACATATATTTATGGAACTAAATGCAATACAATAAATTACATTATTCTGTTGGCCTCATAATTCAAGCGGATATTGTTGTGTGTTTGGTATAAAGTGTGATGTTTTTTCTTCTTTCTACTTAGTCTTAAGCTTGTAGTTGCTAGTGTTGCTTCTTTTTCACAACTAGATTATTGTGTGCTTGTGATCAAAATCTAACATGGTGTTAGAGAACATGAGGAGCTTGTAAGAAGAAATACATATATTTCATTACAGTTGAAATGGAAATAAATAATACAATGAAAATGGAACAACCCATATTAGTGATCCTCACTCCATTCAATTACTTTGAATGGAAGTGAAAATTTCTACTCCTATTGAGAAGAAACATAATTTATTAGATTACTATGGGTATAGAACTAAAGTCTAATTCAATTATAGAGAAGGGAAAATATTTCAACATGATTGATGAAGCTTATTGGTTGTTATGCTTATCCATATTTCTATATTTACTCTTCCATGTAGAATATTATTCATCACCTAGATATTTCTAGACCAAACTGGAGGCTTTGTTCAGGAACGAGGATGAACTAAGGGACACTAGTTGGAGAATGAGCTCATATTTTTAATCCCAAGAAATTTTTACACCCTACAATACTTCTTATCCAACTTCAATAATTTGGTTAAATAGGTCAAGACATGTGGTATTGATAGGAAAGAGGAGAAATTAATATTTTCTATTATTTCTAACCCAAGAATTGGGTATTCTATCTTTATTTCTTCTTTTCATACTAGAATGATATCAATGGATAAGAGATGGAATATACCTTATTTCAGTGACTTCATTGAATCATTCGTAGAGTAGAAAAATATGCTCACACAAATGGTTCGTCTCGAGTCATTTATGCTCATCCACTTGTTGTATAGAAAAACAAGGATAAATCATAAGGAAAGATATGTTTTGATCACAAGAAGCGAGTAAGAAATAAAACCATTAAGTATTTAGACTCCAAAGCAGGACAGTGAAAGAAGGAGAGAAGAAATTGCAACTAATTTAACAAAGGATTTCATCCAAGCAGTTCATGCCTGATGAAGGCCATCTATATCATGGCACAAGCTCTTTAGCAACATAGTATTGCATATTTCTTACTGAAGAAGTATGGAGATAAGCCACCTAATGATAAATGTAATCACCATGTTTTAATTTCTCTTTCCTCCTCATTTAATACTTGGATTTTAGGTTTTGGAGCCTCTTATCATATGGATGCTTCAAAACATACTTTTTCTTCTTCAGAACCTTGCACTATTCCTCCTATTTTAAGGGAAACTAACATTCCTTTGAATGTATTTGGTCAACGTAAAGTGGATCTTGAGTATGGAAGCTTCCAAAATTTATTCCATATTCCAATGTTATACATGAATATACTCTTTGATCTATCAAATCATTCATTCAAGGATAGTAAAATGGGTAGAATTCACTTTAGATTCAATGGATATATTCAAGAAGTTAGATGGTTGCAAAGATGTTGTTGGGGAGGATGGTTTCCATTGTAGGTTGTATACCTTTCCTCATTTCATTATTAAAAGTGATTGTGTTATGTTTATCAAACATGTAAATGAGGAAAATAGAGAAAGAAGTGTCAAAATGGATGAAGGTATCTTACATGCATTCTGATAAGAACCTACAACAATTTCTCTACCACTTCAAGTTAATAGTTCTCTATACTCTTTAGATCATACCATTTATCGGATTTTATGTTTTGATTTAGATGTTCATGAGCATGATATTGAAGATCCATATCTAATAACATAAAATATATTCCCAATAGAATACCTTGGATACTTTTCAAAACTTGTATTATATCTCTTTATTCTTATCACCTTAATAAAAAATATCGAATGTAGAAACTAGTTTCCCTTAGAATTTGGGGATGGCTTCTTGTAACAAAGATGAAGAATGCAGGCTCTTTCAGGGGATTTCATTGCCTGAGGCATGAAAAATTACAACATTTTTTATAGCCATGGGCTTCAAAGTAATTATAGGTGACCTTAAAAATGGGACGAATCCTAAGGACCCTTTCCTCAACTAAATATATAGCCATATAAGGATTATTCTCTCTTGATTCTTTGACTCTCAATATTTTCATGTTTTAAGGAATAACAATTTACAGGTAGATGGAATAGAAAATAAAACAATTGGATTAATAGGTGGATCATTATTAATCAATGATAAAGTTTCAAATTCCCCCATCCCATGAATTCCCCCCTTGTTGCAAAAGGTTATTTTGGTGAGTAGTTGGCATGACAAGGAGAATTACAAGTAAACAATATAGGCTTTAGGGGAGTGGAGATCACTACCATCGAGATGGCCCCCATGCAACTATATTATTATTTGTCACTCCTTTGGTATTAGAATAATTTGCACATGGAGGGGTTGGTTATGGTTTATCATGGGGGAGACAGAGGTATCATTGATGTTATTTGAATGAACATAGGTGGGAGATTTGATTTTCTCTCTGATAGATGAATTTGTAGCCTCTCATCATCCTTTGGCATGAATTGATCACACCTCAAATGAGAAATTTCATGCTTAAATTTCTAGATGTGATATGTGAGTACTAAGTTAGATTGGGGAGAGGGAGTTTGGGCAACCCAAGAGAACTCCAAATTGCAAAACTAATCATGGGATCTATTAGGTCATGTTGTTATCAATTTTATTTTGCTAGGTAAGATGGTATTTATTTATTGATTACTTACGTCTTTGCATCTCTATTCTTTCAATTGGGTGTCGAACATCCCCAACTGGTAGTTGCATGAAGGAATTTTGGTGTATTTCCCTAGTGTCTTTGTTGACACCCCTATGAATCTTTGGTTTATCGATGACAATCTAATTTGTCTTGCCATGGATTTATTTGGGAAGAGGACAACATTATATGGGTTATTTCAGTATGAATTTCTAGTGAATTCCCATTATGAGCATATTTATTTTATATTCAAGTGTTGGCCTCCTAAGGTTGGATTTTCTATTTTGAATTAGGCTATTTGTATCTTGGATATGCTAATTTCCTTCCATGTGTTTATAGTTGCAACTTGGGAAATTGAGTTTACATTCACCACCCTTTTTCTTTTCTTTTCTACATTCCTCTCTTTTTCCTTTAGTCACGATGGTGGAATGTTTAGTTCTTTAGGATCCTAGTGTTGTTTTGTCGAGGATGGGAGTTTCACAATCCCAGTGATTTTCATTTTATGGGAAAATGGGTTTGTATCTTTTTTTATCTTTAGTCTCATTAGAGGTTGTGGGGATGCAACATCCTCTTTACCGTTATTAAGGACAAGAATTTGATGTGGAGTAGTATTTTCGATTTGGCTATAAGGTGTGGTCCTAGACTATAAATTCTGGATTTTCTTATTGATTAGTCAGTACCCTTTCTCTTCTTCCTTTGGTTGCATGGTGAAATCATACCTTGGAAAATATCCTCCACTAGAGTGGGCAGAGGTAATAAAGTAAATGTAGAAAAACTTAATGTATCTCTAGCTTCATCATAGTCATGCTACATCCGCTCTTACAATTATTATGGAGTAACTAGCAGAACATAAATTCAAATTGTAGGGTCTTAAGGATGAAATAGAAACTCTTAGTTAAAAATTACATGTACTATAATTTAATGTAGGTTAGCATCTTCCCGAAGGATATTCTCCAATCCATTCATCTTTTTTAGCTATAAAACGCCTGCTAGACTTAAATGCTCCTCTTGATGATGATACATTGATGCTTCACCCCTTCTCTTATTTAGTCTCTATGAAGTTTTGATGTATTCATATTTTAAGGTTTTTTGGGAGGATCTATGTTTCTAGGAAAATTAATTTTTCTTTGCATATAATTATTGTTGGACACCTAATTTTCTAAGGGTTAGTGTGGTGGAAGTTGAACATTCACTAGAGTCCAAGAGACATTGGAATATGAAACCAACAATCATAGCAACATATTATAAATGTATATCTTGTGAATAGTAAATGTAACTCACAATTTATCTTTTATATCTTGTCCCTCATTTTGTGTTGTTTAACATGGTATCAAAGCAAGTGTACTCCTGCCTTGCCCAAATCTAAGCCACTATTTTTTTTGGCCTTTTTGTGCATGTTAGTTATACCATTCAGATCTACAACCAGAGCCTAAATTGTATGTGTTTTCTTTACTGTCAGTGCTTTTGTCTCTAAAACATTTGCTGACTATTGTATAGAAATCTTCGGCAAAATCACATAACCAATATTTCGTCGACGCGTTTCGAACCAACCAGTGTGGTTCATCGTGCTGAGTATATTGTACATAAAAATCTCCCTTGTCAGAATTATCATGGTGTGCTAATCTTCAATTATCACCATTTTCTTAATAATCTCTCTTAGCTCTACCATCCCTCCACCCTAACGTTCCTATCCCAAAAAGTAGGGGCCATTCAAATAGGTATCCACGCCAACATGCTTAGGAGACCCTAATTGTTGTCTAACTAGATTAGCAGTTGCTAGAATTTTGTTGTTCATAACAGAAGATTCAACAATAAACCTCAAATTTTGGATACGTCACCTCCTTCAATGTTCTGAGCAATTATAGGAGAAGAAACATCCTTGTTTGGCTTTGTGAAATTTGTTCCCTAACAAGGCGCACAAGCTTTGGAGCTGGAATACACCATAAACCAGTTGAAGAGAAGGAGACCATCAGGAACACTCTCAACTATTTTATAGGCACAGTTGTAGTCAAATATTTCTTCTCATCTTCAAATTGATGGATATAATAGAGGTTGAGCACTATGAAATTATTGATGGTTTGTGCAATGGAGGAAAACACTTTATTCAATCATGACTAAAACGAATTATTACAAGGCACTCCTCAAGTAATAAATTTTCCCACCTATGAATAGAGTTACAAAATTTATGTTCAAAGAAGGTTAAATGTATTTGGGTACAATTATTTATTTGGTAATTAATTAAATAAAGTGAGCAATTGGGTGTTGTTAGATCGTTGAATATGTTTTGTCCAAAAGAATTGCGCGGAGGAAGAATTTGCAATGCATTGTATTCTTGAATACAACGTTGAATGTTCCCTGTGATACCTCTGCTTCATATGTTGGTTGTGAAGGTTGTTTGAACAATGTGATCATCCTGCAATGCAATAGGTTGTGTATGCATTGATTAATTCTTGAAATTTTGGAAATCCTATCTCTCACAACAAACTTGGGAATGAAAATCTCCATTTTTAATAATTTTCTAAACATGGATTTTAATAAAAATGTTTACAATTCAAAGTATACAAAAAAGGAGTATGGAACCAATCAAATTATTAATCATTAAATAGAACTAATAATCAGGAATTTTTTATGGCAGGGAGGTAAGAATGATACAAAAAAATTCAACTTGGTAAAATGGAGCCAAGTAATTGCTCCATTTGAAAAAGGAGGTATCTCCATCCATCTTCATGGATTAATGAATATAGCCTTAGGAGCTAAGGTCATTTGGAGATTTATAAATGGAGAATCCACTTGGTGGAAGAAAGTTTTAGAGGAAAAATATCTTAAATATCCTCGCTAATCCTTTCTCACTGGGAAAATTCCCATCAGACCTTGCTATTAAATATGGAAATTAATAAAAAAATCCCACCCTCTTGTCAAAGAAAACACATCAAGAATACCTAGGGGTGGACAAGAGATAAATCTTTGGAGTGATAGTATAATGGGCAATCCTCCTCTCTTAAATCTACATGGGATTCAAGACCTCAAAAATTGGATGATTAATAAGGGCATATGCTCTCTGGAACAAATATCAGAATGGGATCAAAGTTATAATTCTTGGGATTATTGGCTTCCTCCAAATTTCTCCCCAGACCTAAAACCCCAATGGGATATCCTCCTATCTCATCTCAAAGGTTCATCACCAATCAATTATGGACAACAAGACTCCTTCAACTGGAACCCAATAGGAGAAGAGTTTATTTTAAATTTAGGGTATTCGAAGCTTCAAGAGAAACAAGATCATCAAGATTGGTCCCTTTGGAAAGCAGTCTAGAAGATAGAGAGTCTTCCAAAAATTAAAATATTCATATGGACCATGTTAAAATGGAAGATTCTTACAACAGAAAACCTTAATAAAAAAAGGCATTACTGGTCCCTCTCACTGTCCCCTGTAAAAAGAAGAAGAAGAAACAATTCAACATATATTTTTAGGGTGCATATTTGCTAAAGAATGTTGGACCTTGTTGGTCGGTCCAATTGAAGCAACCATTAATAACAATCTCACCATCACTAAATTCTACTCAAATTGGAAAGACAATTATCCATACTCCTTAAAAAAAAGAACTTGATAAAGAGGTTCTGGAATAGTCTTCCCTCTTTTTTATGTTGGAAAATTTGGCTTGCTAGGAACAATCAAATCTTTTAAAATATCAAGCCAGAGGTCAGGAAAGTTCTTGCTAAAACTTGGGGGCTAGCAGCATAATTCCTTTTTGCAAAAGGAGTGAAAAATCTAGACTTTAGTCTCCTCCAACATGAAGAAAAAAAATGGATGATTTTATTCTCAGACAGGTCTCAGAACATTAGGGGTTCTCTTAGAATAACACCAAGTAAATTCAAAAAATGGAATATTCTCCTAAAAGAAAAGGAGTTTGTGTTGTGGCTAAGTAGTCTAACGAGGCCACATTTATTCTTCGATGGGGCTCCAAAATAAAATCATGGAGGAGAAGTTACTGGTGGCTATGTAATGGATCAAGAAAAGAAAAATGTTACAGTTTTTGAATGGGGTCTCGGATCAGAATCCAACAACAAAGCTAAAGCATATGCCCTTCTTCTAGGATCTCAAATCCTAAATAGAAAAAATTATTTGAATCTTGTCATCTTTAGAGATTCTTCAATACTTATCCAACGAATGGTAAAGAATTCAAGGCCAAAAAATGTTTGCCCCGAACAAATAACAACCAAAACTCACCACTAATTGAAAAATCTGGGTATTGTCACCTTCTATCACATTCTCAGAGAAAACAATAAAGATGCTGACAGACAATGCCAACAATGCGGTTTCTCTTCCCCACAAAGATTTAAAAATTGATAATGAAGTCTCCAATCAAATCATTCTCGAAATCCTCTAGCCCTTATGTTTTTTTGAATATCCTCCTCGTGCTTTGGAAAATCTCCCTCATAATCTTAAACTCTCCTGCCACTATCAACTCTCCTCAGAATTTAATATATGGACAAAGATATTTTGTGGGTGAGGTGATGTATCTGGCGGAGGGTGTATCTGGAGGAGAGTTAGCGCATTTGTATGGAGTAGTGAGTGGTGGGAACAATGAGGGGAGAAGAATATACCAACACATCATTTAGAGGCAGCACATCGTATTGGAGAAACCTACATATGTATGGGAGGGAGTAGAATGTATTTCAAATCTAGGCGTTATTGGTTTGTTATTGTTTATTGAAAGAACCAATAAAAAATGGATCTAATACATAAAAAGTTTTGATGTGGAATCTGAGCGTGATTGGTTTGAAAATATTGTTAAATGCTGCAAACATGGCTGATATACAGTGAGAAATGTAAGATGCAATACAGCCAAGAGAGGAAACAGAGGTTGTGTTCTGGTATGAGAGATGCAAGGGGAGGTATGGAGCTGTAAGAGACGCTGCAAACAGTGAGAGAACCTATTTGGTAAGCAAGAGATGTTGGTTGGGAGCATTACACTAGATTATCACCTTGAGGGTAGAGAATTGATATGAAGAATATGGCAGACTACAGGAAATGCGGGACAAATTTCTGAGAAATGGCAGAAGGGAGTTACAATGATAGATTGCAATGCCAAAAATGGAGTTGGCTCTGATACCATGTCAGGCCAAGAGGTAACTCCTCAAATGAGATTCTGTTTATTCGTTGTGGTTGTTCATAGTTATATACATGAGGGAGTGATTGTTGAGTTTCATCTCCCGATGACTCTTCATTTTCTCTTATTAATTATTTACAATTTTTCACCCAATCCCTATGATTAGGTGTCAAGAAAATACAAGAAAATCGAAACTCAACCTAAAATACTGGCCTATGTGGCCTTGTACTAAAGTAGTTGTGGCAACAAAGACATCAAAAATTGACATTACTTAACTACGTTGAGGGATTTTAATCAGAGACTACAATTGGGATGGGCTATTTTGAGTCCTCATATTTTCTCTCTGTTGTAGGATGTATGTCGAGGTTGTTAGGAAAAATACTAAGAAGGGGGGGGGGGGGGGGGGGGGGGGGGGGGGTGAATAAGTACTTTTAATTCAATTTAATTTTTCATTTCATGTTCTTAATTTTGTATGCTACTTTTCTTTATGAAACCAGGGCATATACACGACTTTAGTGAAGGAAAACAACTCATATCCAATTTAATTATTTTTCATAACTTCCATCAGTGAGTTAACTTAACCATTACATTATTAATTCATTAACCATCTAGTATGCAGTGAAGAATATATAAATCACAGCACATAGGCAACACACATAGAACACTAGGATTTTAGGTGGAAACCCAATGTGGGAGAAAACTACTGTTGTCGTCATCTTTGTCTTCTTCTTTTATTATAAAGAAAAAGTTCATTACATCTTGTACTGGTGTAGACTCTTACCATCATGTAGGAACCCATCTGTAGGAGGCTACAACTTCCACTTGTCCTCCAACACCCACTGGAAGGGAGCTAGAGTCCCCTAATATCGTTTAGCGACTGCTACCGAAAGGGAACACCTACCTCGTGAACAAATTTACCAGCTACTACTGGAAGGAATTTGTTACTCCCTTATCAAAGGCTCTAACCCTCAGCACCTCTTATGGACCACGTTTCATAATATTTTATGCTAGATCCACCTGGCTCAAACAAACATCAAAAACTATAGGCCACCTTTCATCATATTTTCAAATTGGACCCGCACGCATACCAGGCTCGTGGTGCTTGTTTGAGGCCATACAAGAATTTCACAAGTTTGCATACTTTATGTTCATGTCCTTTCATAACAAATCCTTCTGGTTGGGACAAAAAAATTCTCTTTTAGATCTCTATTCAAGAAAGTAGTTTTTACATCCATTTGATGGAATTTCCTACCGTTTTGAGATGCTAGGGCAAAGAGTGTCCAAATGGTAGCCCATTTTGATGTGGGGAAAAAATTCTCCTCATAATTGACCCCTTCCTTCTGTGCAAAACCTTTTTCCACAAGCTTGGCTTTGTGCTTTTCAAGTGAGCCATTAGCTTTGTACTTGTTCTTGTAGACCCACTTGCAGCCAATTGGTTGGTTCCCAATGGAGGATCAACTAACTTCCAAATGCCATTCTTTATCAAGGCATCATACTCCTTTTGCGTCACTTCTTTCCATTCATGATGAGACGCTGCTTCTTTGAAGGAAGTTGGTTCAAAATCTGTAGACAAATTCAATTCACAATCATAAGAAACATCCATATCAATAGGTGAATAAGAGTCATCTACATCACCTCCATTTTGTTGGGTTGAATTTCTAGTTCCTGTCTTTCCAACCTCATCAGGATGAACACTTTTAAGTGTCTTTGTCAGCCACTTTGGCAGACCTTTCTAAGATGGTCTAGGCTGTTCAATTGATTGAGTTGGCACTGAATCAAGATTGAGTCTCCCAATTCTGTCAATCACATCACTCAAAGTATCATCAATTGTTGAAGTTTCATGTGGGGGAGAGAGTGCTTCAGAAGAAGATTCCACAGGTTGATCCAGTATAGGAATTCCCCTTCAAGATGTGGAATCTGATTATCAAATTCTTGAAATGATTTTTCATTTGTGAATCTATCCAAGCGATCAAGTTGCTGCTCAACAACATTGTCAGCTTTGGATGACTCAAGAAAGATTACATCTCTAGATACAACAAACTTTTTATTGACTTCATCATAGAGATGGTATTCCTTGGAGGAGTTTCAATACCCCAAGAAGATACACTTACGACTCCTTGCACCAAATTTGTTTCTATGTACCTTTGGTATCAAGGCATAACATGTGGAACCAAAGACCCTAAGATGCTTTACTAAAGGAATGTGCCCATACCACATTTCATAAGGAGTCTTGTTTCTAATAGCATTATATGGACATCGATTCTTTACATATACAACAGATAGAACTAAATCAGCCCAAAACATCAATTTTACATTCTTAAAAAACATCATGGAGCACATCATATTTAAGATTGTCCTATTCATTCTTTCAGCTACTCCATTCTGTTGGGGATTATAAGGCATAGTTGTTTAATGTTTGATCCCATGTTGGCGAAGATAGTTTTCAAATTCATTTGAAGTGTATTCTTTTCCATTATCAGTGTGAATAGAGCCAATATGAGATTGTGCATCATTTTCAATCCATGTATGAAAGTTCTTGAATGTTTGAAAAGCATCAAATTTGTTCTTCAATAAATAAACCCAACACATTCTGGTGTAATCATCAATAAATGTCATCATATATTTATTTCCATTTGTAGAAGGAACAGGCATTGGAACACATAAATCTAAATTAATGAGTTCAAGTTTTCTATGTGCTCTGGAATGTGAATCATGAAAACACTGTTTGCTATGCTTTCTTAGAATGCAAGCATCACATTGCTTAAGTTTCCTAGGAATTGTAGGCAAACCCGTAACACCATTTTTCTTCAACAAGCGGAGGTTGTCATAGTTCAAGTGTCCAAATCTAGCATGCCATAATAAACTTGATGGAAATGTGCCTTCATCATAATGAGAATTGTATGAGAAATTTTGTGCACGAGCAGAGGTACCCTGCAGCTTGACAAGCCTTTCTTCTTCTATCCCCGTCATGACAAGTGAGTGGTCAAATGATTTTATCACCTCAACCTTGCCATCAAACATGTGAATGGAGTGTCCTTGCTAGTGGATGTGGACCAAGGATAGAAATTTTCTTCTCAGCTGTGGCAGATATAAAACATGACACAGAAGAAAGTCTGGAAGACCAAGAAATTTAAGCCTGATTGTGCCAAGCCCTGATGGCTTGAGTTTTGATTTGTCTACAAAGTATACAGCTCCATCAATATTGTCAGTAAATTCTTCAAAAAAATCTCTTCTAAAGGTCATCTGGCAACTTGCTCCTGAATCAAGCAACCATTCATGTTTCCAAGAAGCAAGTGAAGCATTAAATAAGTCTTCATTTACTCCAATATTACAATGTACCACAACATAGTGAGCGGATTTAGGTGCTTTACCTTTTTCTTTGTCATTAGTTTTACCTTTGGGTTGGTTTCTTTCCTGCTCAATTTTGTCCTAAGGCAACTTGCATGTGGATGCATCATGTGGTCCATCTCTTTTGCAACGTATGCAATACAAATTTGACTTTTCTCCTTGAGAGTGTTTGCCCCCTCGCCTCTGAAATTTCTTCTTCCTCTTCCTCTTCGACCACCTCTTCCTCTAGAAGAATCTTAAGAAAGATTATTCTCTCTATGTGCAAGACACACAGTCTCTTTAGAAGACTGAGGAGCTATCTTCTTCCCAAAAGTTTTCTCTCTTTCAGCAAATTTTTTCACAAGGGAGTCAAAGGTAATTTCTTTGAGGTTTCCATTTGCTTGCAATGACTCAATATAATTTGAGTAAGTGGGATAAGGTGCCTTGACAAAAGATATCATAGGAGTGTCAAGTTCAACATTAGTGACTTTGATAGCATGCATAATAGATTTTACTTTTGATGCAAGAGCAAGAGGATCATCATTTTGTAATTTAAGGCTGAACAATTTAATCATGAGTTGAACAACTTCAAGTGCAGAGTGTGAGTCATAGAGTTCCTTTAGTTTTTGTAAGGCTTTGAAATCATTTGAAAATGGCAAAATGTGGTGACTCACCTCTTCATTTACTGATGCTGCAATCAAGGCATAAGCCTTTCTGTTCTTATTTTCCCAAATGGTGAATTCCTTGTCTGAGGTAGGTTGTTCTGGTTCTTTGTCTCCGTCTCCAACACACACTCCTTTCCACATCTCATTAAAAATGAGAGTGTGTTTGATTTTCTGTGACCATTCTAGATAGTTCTCCTTGCTAGTGAGAACCACTCCCACAATAGATATCAATGAATGCATTTTACAAATATGTGTATTGTACAAAAAAATATACTTCTGCTGCCAGTGTAGAAAAAAACAATTTCACCTCTAGTGTTAAAAAAATGCAGTTCTCGTGTGAAAGTGGAAAAAAAAATCACTTTAATATATGGAAAGAGATATTTTGTGGGGGAGGTGATATATATGAAGGAGGGTGTATCTGGAGGAGAGTCAGCGCATTTGTATGGAGCAATGAGTGGTGGGAACAACGAGGGGAGAAGAATATAGCAGCGCATCATTTAGAGGTAGCGCATCGTATTGGAGAAACCTACATATGTATGGGAGGGAGTAGAACGTATTTCAAATTTGGGCTTTATCGGTTTGTTATTGTTTATTGAAAGAAACAATAAAAAATGGATCTAATACATAAAAAGTTTTGATGTGGAATCTAAGTGTTATTGGTTTGAAAACAGGGATAAATGCTGCAAACGTGGCTGATATACAGTGAGAAATGTAAGATGCAATACAACCAAGAGAGGAAACAGAGGTTGTGTTCTAGTATGAGAGTTGCAAGGGGAGGTATGGAGTTACAAGAGATGTTGCAAATAGTGAGAGCACATGTTTGGTAAGCAAGAGACGTTAGCTGGGAGAGTTATACTGGATTATCACCTAGAGGATAGAGAATTGATATGAAGAATATGGCTGACTACCAGAAATGCAAGACAAATTTATGAGAAACGACAGAAGGGAGTTACAATGGCAGACTGCAATGCCAAAAATGGAGTTAGCTCTGATACCATGTCAGGCCAGGAGGTAACTCCTCAAATGGGATTCTGTTTATTCATTGTGGTTGTTCATAGTTATATACATGAGGGAGTGACTATTGAGTTTCATCTCTCGATGACTCTTCATTTTCTCTTATTAATTATTTACATTATTTACAATTGTTCACCCAATCCCAATGATTAGGTGTCAACAAAATACAAGAAAATCCAAACTCAACCTAAAATACTGGCCTATGTGGCCTTGTACTAAAGTAGTTGTGGCAACAAAGACATCAAAAATTGACATTAGTTAACTACGTTGAGGGATTTTAATCAGAGACTACAATTGGGATGGGCTATTTCGAGTCCTTATATTTTGTCTCTATTTTAGGAGGTATGTTGAGGTTGTTAGGAAAAATACTACGAGGGGTGGGGGGGGTGTTGGTGTGTGGGGTGGGGTGAATAAGTAATTTGAACTCACTTTAATTTTTCATTTCATGTTCTTAATTTCATATGCTTACTTTCTTTATGAAACCAGTGCATATACACGACTTTAGTGAAGGAAAACAACTTATATCCGATTCAATTATTTTTCATAACTTGCATCTGTGAGTTAACTTAACCATTACATTATTAATTAATTAACCATCTAGTATGCAATGAAGAATATATAAATCACATCACATAGGAAACACACATAGAACACTAGGATTTTAGGTGGAAACCCAATGTGGGAGAAAACTACCGTTGTTATCATCTTTGTCATCTTCTTTTATTATAAATAAGAAGTTCATTACATCTTGTACTAGTGTATACTCTTATCATCATGTAGGAACCCATCTGCAAGAGGCTACAACTTCCACTTTTCCTCCAGCACCCACTGGAAGGGAGCTACAATCCCCTAATATCGTATACCGGCTCCTACCAGAAGGGAGCACCTACCCAGTGAACAAATTTACCAGCTACTACTGGAAGGAATTTGTTAGTCCCTTATCGAAGGCTCTAACCCTCAGCACCTCTTGTGGACCACGTTTCATAATATTTCATACTAGATCCACCTATCTCAAACAAAGATCAAAACCTGTAGGCCACCTTTCATCATATTTTCAAATTGGACCCACATGCATACCAAGCTCGTGGTGCTTGTTTGAGGCCATACAGGGATTTCACAGGTTTGCATACTTTATGTTCATGTCCTTTCACAACAATCCTTCAGGTTGGGACATAAAACCATTCTCTTTTAGAACTCCATTCAAGAAAGCAATTTTTACATCCATTTGATGGACTTTCCAACCGTTCTGAG
This sequence comes from Pinus tabuliformis, assembly GCA_031772625.1. Lineage (NCBI taxonomy): Eukaryota > Viridiplantae > Streptophyta > Pinopsida > Pinales > Pinaceae > Pinus > Pinus tabuliformis. The sequence goes on along the minus strand of CM062817.1, from coordinate 480,040,099 downwards.
CTGCTAGGGAAAAGAGTGTCCGGATGGTAGCCCATTTTGATGTGGGGGAAAAAGTCTCCTCATAAGTGACCCCTTCCTTTTGTGCAAAACCTTTTTCCACAAGCCTGGATTTGTTCGTTTCAAGCGAGCCATCAACTTTATACTTGTTCTTGTAGAACTACTTGCAGCCAATTGGTTTGGTTCCCAATGGAGGATCAACCAACTTCCAAGTCCCATTCTTTATCAAGGCATCATACTCCTTTTGCGTCACTTCTTTCCATTCATGATGAGAAGCCACTTATTTGAAGGAAGTTGGTTCAAAATCTATAGACAAATTCAATTCACAATCATAAGAAACATCCATATCAACAGGTGAATCAGAGTCATCTACATCACCTCCGTTTTGCCAGGTTGAATTCCTAGTTCCTGTCTTTCCAAACTCATCAAGATGAAAACTTTCAAGTGTCTTTGTCAACCTTTTTGGGGGACCTTTCTGAGATGGTCCAGGCTGCTTAGTTGATTGAGTTGGGTCTGAATTAAGATTGAGTTTCCCAATTCTGTCAATCACATCACTCAAAGTACCATCAGTTGTTGGAGTTTCATGCGGGGGAGAGAGTGCTTCAGAAGAATATTCCACAGGTTGATCCAGTATCGGAATCCCCCCTTCAAGATGTGGAATTTGATTATCAAATTCTTGAAATGATTTTGCATTTGCGAATCTATCCAAGCAATTAAGTTGCCGCTCAATAACATTGTCAGCTTGGATGATTCAAGAAAGATTACATCTCTAGATACAACAAACTTTTTATTGAATTCATCATAGAGACGGTATGCTTTGGAGGAATTTGAATACCCCAAGAAGATACACTTACGACTCCTTGCACCAAGTTTGTTTCTATGTACCTTTGGTAGCAATGCATAACATGTGGAACCAAAGACCCTAAGATGCTTTTCCGAAGGTATGTGCCCATACCACATTTCATAAGGAGTCTTGTTTCTAATAGCATTAGATGGACATCTATTCTATACATATACAACACATAGAACTGCATCAACCCAAAACATCAATTTTACATTCTTAAAAAACATCATGGAGCACACCATATTTAAGATTGTCCTATTCATTCTTTCAGCTACTCTGTTATGTTGGGGATTATAAGGCATAGTTGTTTGATGTTTGATCCCATGTTGGTGAAGATAGTTTTCAAATTCATTTGAAGTGTATTCTTTTCCATTATCAGTGCGAATAGAGCCAATATGAGATTGTGCATCATTTTCAATCCATGTATGAAAGTTCTTGAATGTTTGAAAAGCATCAGATTTGTTCTTCAATAAATAAACCCAATACATTCTGGTGTAGTCATCAATAAATGTCATCATATATTTATTTCCATTTGCAGAAGGAATAGGCATTGGACACCAAGTTTTCTCTCCAAACATCAAGTCAAACACCAAGTATTTTCTCCCCCTTCGACATCAAGGGAAAAGGGTTGAACTATGATGAATGAAGTACTTCCCTTGTAGTGTTGATTGTTGTAAGTATGATCATGAAATTTGCACACTGGCGATGCTCCCCTTGTCAAGCATATGTTGGACCTTCTAGAGATATGTAATAAAAATACAAGGCTTTATGACTCAACCAAATATGAACTTTCTTATCACAAATGACTCTATGCTCCCATGATTACATCAATCACCCAACATATTGGGTTTGCATATTGGACCCAAATTTTACATCAATGTCCCAACTTAATGGGATTACATACATGACATGACTTGATCCTAATAGCCCATACATGACTAAATTTTAAAATGATTTAAAACATGTGTCTTTTCATGAACTTTACATTAAGATATATATATGACACCCATAACCATAAACATGACTCTCAACAATGAAGTAGCAGAGCCATGATAATCATTAGAAACCCTCATGCTCCAAATGTTCATCTGCAACATAATCATCTGACAACAACATAAATGTCATAATGATAGCATCATGAACATCATTATCATAGTGTAGCATTAGTCTCTCCAATATCATCATCATGTGACAAAATGTGCAATGTTTCAAAACATCACCAATCAACTTTAGCATAAGCATAAGATTATGCAATAAAATTTTGTTTATCAACTCATCCCCTTGACCTCATCTCATCAAAGTCATCACACTCTCTCCATATGTAGGAAGAGTCACAATCCACAAGTAGCAACATAATTCTCTTGAACCACAACACCATCAACAACATATGTAAAAACCAAGAATACCTTCAGCATCACTGTTACATGTCAATTTGTCGCCATGACACTTGATCAGTTTATGGGTCTTTTTACCATCCATGAACATGTTTGAACCAGCTCCCTCAGAAGTCAAACAACCCAAAATATTTTGAAGTAGATGAGAAATTTGGGGAAAATAGGTGTCTCACCTTGTTTAGTTCCACATGCACTAATTTTTCTAGAGTTTCCCATGCATTCATTGGAATTAACTCTGAGAACAACGTAGAGCTACGCTCTGTCTGCCATTATAAACCTGCGTAGGTGAATTCAAGAAAGTAAAAATAAAAAGTACATTCTAGAAACATAGTTGGTCAAATATTTCCCAAATAAAATCTTCTAGGTGATGACTATTCAAACTATAACCCTCAGATGATGCATCTTAATCCCTTTTCTCATGGTAACCTAATCACTCAATGAAGGAGTATCATCCTCCTCTTTAGGATCTAAAACTTCTTCGTCTTGACCTGTAAAATGACTAGAGGGTAGAGGGATTGAGGAGGTCAGAACTCAGAGAAGACAAACTTATGTTGTTGGTTTGAGATTGGAAAGCTTGTCATCTAAGGAGGAGATTGAAGGAATTTGGTAGGGAACTTATGACATCAAGGCAAAGGTTGTAAGTCTCCTCTTAATCTTGGATTAATACAAATGAACACTCTCTCTCGTTAATTTGTCTTATTGGAACAATGAATGGTTTACAATTGTTTATAATGTTTATTAAGGAAAACTCAATTCCTAATATCCTCATCATTAGGTTAAGTTGTTTGGATTATTATATCGCATGTGATTTTGATCCTTTTATGGTCGATGTTTGTAGGTCTTATCAAGCATTGAAGAGATGCATCGAATCACAATAAGGGATATTCATCGAGCATTTCATGAAACAGGTAAGAGGCTCATCCATTAGCTTTAATTCTTATAATTAAAACAAGTTCAACTTAGGGAGAGGGTCAGTTCAATTGTCTTTATTGTTTCTAGTTTCCATGAAGGATCTAGGGAAATTTCTCTTGTTCACAAGAGGGATTTGTCTAGTGTAACAAATTGGCGACTCCACTGGGGAACGTCTTTGTTCTCATCTTTTTCCTTAGTTTTTCTGTCTGATTCTTCTTATCTATCTAGACCTGAGTCTTTATAACTTAATGGACTTTTAGATCTGTGTGTTTGATTTTTCAATTTTTTTATTTCTTCTTAAGTTTTTTATGCCTACGTGGTTTCTGTCTGCTAACAGAGTGGAGTTCTTTGGCAATTTTTCCTTAGAAATAGAGCTCATGTGCTCTATTTTCCATTATTTACTCGCACAGGCCTTGAGAATTTTTGAAAATATAGCTTTTGCTTCAACCTAGACCAAAGTTTGTTTTTCTGGAAGTGTCATTATCTTTTTTTGGACTGTGTCATGTCTCTTTTGAACTCAATTGAGTGCTTTGTTAATTATTTTTTCGATTTAGCTATTTTTGAAGAAATTACTTAGGGTTTTTCGTGGTTAATTTGCTAATTGATCAAAACAAGATAGATTGTCCTTCAGCTTATGATATTCTTATTTTGTTCTGTCAAATACACCATTTAAGCCTTAGTTGTTGCTTATTTGTGGTCAAACTCATTTTGAATTGCAAATTAGGGTTTCTTGAGACCTAGTGATTTTGTGAAGGAATTGTGGTCATTTTTGCTTGACAAAGGAAATTGTTTCTTTCATCTTGGAAATTTCTCACAATTACACTGTTATTATCATTAAATCAAAGCATTCATAGGGGAAAATGTGTTTTCTCCAACTCTCTTGATTGATTTCTATGTGCTTGAAAGTTTTGAGTGATTAGAGATAAAGAGTATTTTGGCTTATTTGATGTTTAGGGAAATCTGGAATTTGGTTTGTTGCCTGCATTTTCATTACATTAAAGTGAAATTGGTTGCTTTAGAAAAATTGGAAAGGTTGTGAGTTTTTGCATTTCATTTTGAAAAATCAAAGAAACTCTTTCTTTTCTCTAGATAGGACTTCATTGAATTTGAAAGTTGTTATTGCATTTTTTAGTGTAGTAAGATTTCGAGTCATGTCATAACATCATAAGTTTCACCTTCATTGCCTATTGAGTAAAGAACAACTTAATAATACAATGTTAATTAAAATTCATCTAGAATTTTACATTTTTTAGGGCTCTTGTCATCTATAGTAGCTTTAGTGTAGGGCTTTGCAATAGGGAAGGAAGTAAACTTTCCAAAGCTACAAATGAATAATAGAATCTTGAGTTAGGGAGAGAAAATCCAATTATTTCCATTTTTCTCTGGGAAGATATTCTTGTACATGAATTAAGCATGAGATCATGTCGAATCTGGTGAAGTGATCACACCCACTTCATCGTCCTAGATATAGTGATTTGCACGTATTACAACGGTACCGAAAGGTACTTGGGGTCACTTAAAAGTAAACCTCCAATTGATCATGTGGAGAAGCCTTCAAGGGGATTGAGCTTGTTACTCTGCCCTTACGTGTATGTCCGATCCACAACTGTCCCCCCAGGTAAAAATGTTGTATTTGGTAAATTTAGTGAATATAATCCCAGGGCTCTACCTAAGGTGACGACAAAGGGAAGGTCCTGCTATATCTGGAACATACATTGACTAGACTCACTTGGACTTTTTGGAGGGTAACCTTTGCTCGAGATGGTTCATAGCAAATTTACTTGCACCGGACTGTTTCATTAAGCAGGTTGTCAAGGTAACTGGTTCCAAACACTCATTTATATAAAGCTTTTCACCTTGATCATTGTGACGTTTGATTTCATCACCAACTAGTAATTATTGATCTTTGTGAAGAGTACGTTTGTATCGTTTGAACTCTTAGATTTTTAGCGCATGTTACTTTCTGTGTTGTTTTTTTTTACTTTTTAGAGACTTTAGGTGTCATTTAGATATTGTGTAATTGATCATTTGAATATTTTTCATTGTGGTGGAATTACCAAGGCAATCACGTAGAATACCCGGGGACCCTTCTGATTATACACCGAGTCAGTTAGAAAAGATAAAAGCTGAAAAATCTAAATCATCGGGATCTAGAACTGCAGCAGAAACTGAAACTTCTACTATTATAGACTCATATGTAAAAGGAATTGAAGTTAATCAACCGATAACGTCTTCTATTCTAGGCCTTAATGTGACAGAAACTGAATTTGATCAAACTCAGAAATTAACATCACACTCAGAAGGAACTAATTTACAAATTATTGAACTCATTCAAACTGAATCCGATAACAGATACTTTTCAGATACAAATCCCATTTCTGAACCGTATATTGATGAATTTGAGTATGATATTTCTGAGCCGAAGACTTATACACCTGCTACAATGCATATTCCAGATCCTCCACATTAACCGCATGTGAAACTTATTATTACTGATAGTCTCCTTTCTGGTCTCGTTGCCATTGAAGAACTTGTTTTAGATGAAGAGCAAGAACCAATAGTTTCTACCAATGAACCTACAAATATCTTAGAGCTTTTGTTTGGATCTCTTCACCTTGACCCTTGGTATTTCACACCCTTGAACATTTTAGGACAAGGGATTCAGCGATACATGACTCCTTATTCTATCGTACCAGGTTTTGACTGGTCTACGATGGCTTCTAAAAGTACCTCATCAGACACATCTATGTTTTCTACTTCTCTGGATTCAACATTGTATGGTGGTTTTCTACCACCTGGATATCACTCTCTCACGAGAGCTTATTTAGGATCTTCTTCCTAAAACTCATCTTCAAACATGTCAACTGGTGTAATCAACCCTACTAATGAAGGTTTGTCATCTGAACAATTTATTAATATGATTTCTAGTGATGTTGGTAATCCACAAACCAACTTAATAGGTGGTTATTACCTTCCTGGGGGGGAACCGTCATATCCTCCACTTGGAGGATAACCTTTTGGTGCATCTTATCCTACAACTGGGGGGCAACCCCCTGCCGGGAATTATCTTAATTATGCTCAAATGCTCAAACCAATTTTGGTAAGCCTGTTATGCCTCAACCCGCCGTTGGAATGCCTTGCCCTGGAATGAATACAATCTAGAACCCTTCGTTAAATCAATAGTCAATTCTATTTTCTTCTCAAGTGTCTGTGTATCAACCTGTTCAACCTATTGGACGACCTATACAACAATTACCTTTTCAAGTCCAATCAACTATATAGGTTAATCCATCGACACCTACCTAGCAACCACTTCATCTTCCTGTCCTGAGTACTCCTCAAATATTGGTACAATCTGCTATACCAACGACTGTTCAAAACCCAGGTTCAAGTTCGCCTCAAACTCCTATTCCAGGAGTATCCAGGTAACTGTCCCACTTATATCACAAGTAATGGTGCAACCCCTTGTTCAGTCTTTACCTTAGGTATCTAGTGTTCAATATATTCCTACAATTCTATCAATGCCCCAAATACCTATTGTATAGCCTAATGTCCCATATATGCAAGTGTTGTTTCAAGGGAAACCTTTCCAAGGTTTACCCCATAGTCAGTTTGTTCAAGCTCAATTTCTCCAAGATCAACCTTTGTAAAATCAACCCTTTCAAGGACAGTTCATTCAAGAAATGGGTAAGGGTCTCCCTTTTTAGGATCAACCATACCCAGGTCATACGTTTCAATAACCTATACAACCACAATATGGTATGGCTCATCGTGGATATCTAGGAGGTATGTAGATTCCAACTGCTCAGGTTATTCTAGGATATCCTAGGTATCCTCCTCCCATTACGGGACTCGTCCCTTAGGGTTATCAGTATCCATCTCAGGATGCTAACCACCAGTTTCCCTTCATTGCGACTTTGGATTTCCCTGACCTCTCTTGGTTAACTAATGATCCACTCTTTATTTACCATTTTGGCCAACCATTCCTACTAAGTTCCCCAGTGATATTCCTAATTTTGAAGGTAAGTTGGAGGAAGATATATCCAACCATGTTATGGCCTATCATCTTTGGTGCACATCCAAATCATAAATCGATGATTATATTAGATTACGACTTTTTCAATGGACCTAACCAGTTTAGCAACCAAATGGTATGTAGAATTTCCGCGCACTTCCTTTAGCACATTTAATGCCCTTGCTACAACTTTTTTGACCCATTTTCAGTTGCCCATTGGATATGATAATAGAATCGGAATTTTAACTTCTTTAAAGCATTCAACGTTATCCCATATCTCAGATCACATTCATGAATGGAGACAGAGACGTTGCCTGGTTAAAGTTTACATTTCAGACCAGATTTTGGCTGAATGGTTTATAACATCTCTTTTACAAGTAATAATTGAAGATGTGGCCAAAGGAGGTGTTGTAACTAAAGATCAAGTAACTTCTCATGCTCAATACCTTGATCTTGTTTATACTCAGTCTGGTACTTTGTCTGAAAAGATCCTAGATTTACCCTGACCTAGCCAAACTAATCCAACCCTTACAAGATCACATGCTGTAGATGGCATGATTAGTTTTGTGAGCCAAAAAAATAAGAACAAAAAGAAAAATTCTAAGGAAACTTAGATTTCTGCTCTATCTGATTCACCTAAAGAAGATCCTTCTTCGGAAATTACTTCGAAAATTAACACCGTAGAATCATCTACTGGCAAAGGTAAGAAATCTAGAAATGAGACAAAGAGAAAAGTCAAAGCTAAGCAAGTCACTCGTTCTAAGGAGAAATAAAACAAGAAAGAACCGTCTGATGAAAAGAAGAAACCTCAGTATTCTTGCCTAATTTTTTATGAATATCATTACACCAAGGAGTGCCCACTTCGTGCTAAAGTTTCCAAATTTGTCAAAAGTTCACCAACTCACACTGTTTTGAAGGATCCTTTCCTCCCCAAGATCGTAATATGGTTTCTCATGACCAATCCTCCTCATCCACATTGGTAGATATCATGATGATGTCTTCCAAATTTATGGTAGCAACGAGATCCAAAGATTACACATCAAATAGTCATGTTGAAGATTGAGATGACTCCAGTCTAGCTAGTCAAACTTCCACATCTACTCCTCATTCTTTTGAACCATTGCATATCGAAAAACCAAAAAGTATAGGACCCGTTAAGCATAACGGGACTGAACCATTCTTTATTAGGGTTCATTAAAAATACTTTGATGGACTCATCCGAAGGATGAGCTTATAGTCCAAGCATATGTTATCCTCCTCAAGCTTGTAAAAAATAAAAAGGTACTTGCAAGTAATGGTGGAGTGAAATTGGGAAAAGGTATCCATTTTACATTTTCATTTTTTTAAAAGGTAGCAAGTCACTCTTGAACACGACACTGCGTCACACTCACGTCTGGATTGGGAAATCCATTTGTCTTACAATTAATCGAACCTCATTTGAAAGTCTTCATGGTTTTTGGTGTTATCGTTAAGTCAAATGATGCCAAGTCAATTGTCGTGTCATTATGTGTTCAAGATAAGTTCAACCTTAGTTCAAAACCCCTTTGCAAATTCTAGCCTTCAATTGTGTCAAACATCCTTGAGTCAGTCCTTACAAACTATTGTCAAAACTTGACATTATGTTTCGTGTCATGGGCTTTCCTACGATGGGTCGTGTCCTATCGACTTTAGCTCATTATCTAGGAAGTTGATCTAGAAACCTTCAATACCTTGAAGCCTGCCTGCCTTAATGGCAGGTTTCTCGCTTTCGACGATATGTTCTCATCATTGGCCTTCGATTGAATGATTCTATGAGTGTTCGACTTCAGATCACCTATTCACACTTCATAGATTGTACTGGAAGTACCTTGAGAACCATTGTCATTATTGGTGGTTTCTCTCGTGCTTGTTAACGGTTCACATAATTTACCGGTAATCAAATGGTTTTTGCCATGTTCAACTTCGAAACATTCACTCGCATGGTTAGATTCGTAATGTGGATCGAGAATTGGAGATCAAGACCCTAGATCTAGTTTCATCAATCCTGGTTGCGAGGAGATTTTATATTCATGATTATGTAGACAGATGGTTGCATCCATGTTATGTCTACCATCAATATGATTTTGGTTTTTTCCATGCTCGTTCATTGAGTTCGCCTTACGCTAAGTAAGGGAATGCCTACCTCAAGGATGATTTTTGATACATATTTGCATTGTAATCCTTGAATGTTCCATGCAGGTTTCTAACCATTGCCTTTGATTCGATCCTTAGAATGATAAAGCGCTTCAATCTTTTAATCTTATTTTACAGACTTTGCACTTTAGGGAGAAATCTGTTACATGTCAATTTTTTCCCATGACGCTTGATTAGTTTATGGGTCTTTTTACCATCCGTGAACATGTTTGAACCAACTCCCTCAAAAGTCAAACAACCCAAAATATTTTGAAGTAGATGATAAATTTGGGGAAAATAGTTGTCACACCTTGTTAAGTTCCACCTGCGCTGATTTTTCTAGAGTTTCTCACGCATTCACTGGAATTAACACTGAGAACAATGCAGAGTCGCACTCTGTTTGCCACTATAAACCTGCACAGATGAATTAAAGAAAGTAAAAATAAAAAGTACATTCTAGAAATGTGCTTGTCAAATATTTCCCAACTAAAAGCTTCCAGGTGATGACTATTCGAACTATAACCCTAAAATGATGCATCTTAATCCCCTTTCTCATGGTAACCTAAACCCTTAACGAAGGAGTCTCATCCTTCTCTTTAGGATCTGAAACTTCTTCCTCTTGGCCTATAAAATGACTAGAGGGTAGAGGGATTGAGGATGTCAGAACTCAGAGAAGACAAACTTATGTTGTTGGTTTGAGATTGGAAATATTGTCATCTAAGGAGGATATTGAAGGCATTTAGGAGGGACCTCATGACATCAAGGTGAAGGTTGTAAGGCTTCTCTTAATCTTTGATTAATACGAATGAACACTTTCTCTCGTTGATTTGTCTTATTGGGATAATGAATGGTTTACAATTGTTTATAATGTTTATTAAGGAAAATTCAATTCCTAATCTCCTTGATCATTAGGTTAAGTTGTTTGGATTATTATATCACATGTGCTTTTGATCCTTTTATGGTTGATGTTTGTAGGTCTTATCAAGCATTGAAGAGCTGCATCGAATCACAATAATGGATCTTCATCGAGAATTTCGTGAAACAGGTAAGAGGCTCATCCATTAGCTTTAATTCTTATAATTAAAACAAGTTCAACTTAGGGAAAGGGTCAGTTCAATTGTCTTGCTGGTTTCTAGTTTCCGTCAAGGATCTAGGGAGATCACTCTTGTCCATAAGAGGGATTTGTCCAATGTAACAATCATAAATAATTAAGTAAAATAGAAATTATTAAGAACGTCATCAACCAACATCTAGAATATACATATATTCAAGCTTTAGCAAGGATAGGACACCATTAATAACTTCACTTAATGAAACTCAAGAAACATATAGACATTATCCATATGTTCATGATATGCGACCCATGCATCATTTATGACTCATAACATAATGACAACAACACATGTATCTTTGTTAGTAACAACAATAATAACCATACATTTATATCACCAACAATGATATGTACTCATCATAGTCAACATAATGCAACAAGGAGTGCTCAAGAAACCATAATTCCAACAATGAACTATTAGAAGCATATTAGATGCTCCCCATGAACCTGTGCCAATTCCTCACCATTAATTCTGATCACATCATACCCATCAGTCAACAAATGCACCAAATAACTATTTCAACATCAACAATATCATTTTGCAACAACTCATAACCTCATCATAAACCAACACATTCCTAAGCATCATATGGGCATCATCAACAAGTTGTAACAAATCAATGCTAGAACTAGAATGCCAATAATGAACTGATGGAAACATATGAGAAGCTCCCATTGAATCTATGCCACTTTTTTTCATCATAGTGAAGCATACATGACTGTCTACATCAAAAAATGAATATACAAGTGATTGTATTTCATAATATCCACATACAAAATATTAAATGTTGATTTTTCATAGCCAAAACACCCCCTAAACATAACATGTTTGTTCCTGTTCACAACTACTTCATCGGATGCAATGTCAATAATATAAAAATCACCAAAAGAATCTCAAAAGAACATAGGGAATCATCATCAAGATACACATGCATAGCTCCCCCTAAGATCATACATCACTGATCCTATGGACTTGATAATCATCACTTGTTCTCCATGAGGCTATGTACCTCACATTCACTTTTGTAGTCCCTGTTAGAAGTATGCTTTAAGAACAATGGACTGTGGTAGGGAAAATCTTCCCTACATATCTGACTGATGTTCCTTCTTCCTCCATATATAATTGCAATTTATAATCATGTACCCAAACTTATGGAACGTATCCCATATTTTTCTTTCATTCCAAATGCTTGACCTAAAATTAGTGACCTTATGCCCAAATGAGTTACTAGAAAAACAATATCCATGAAACCATCCTTTATGCCTAGGGACTTATTTTGACTTTTATCTAGGAGATTTCCTTTTAGATGTGTGACTTGATTCAATTTTCTTTTGAAAAAACTTATGTTGGTTGTTATTTTCATTACACTATGAATCTAAAGCCATGTGGTTTTATCCAATGTCTTCCTTGAATAGAGGAGAGCATTGTTCATTGATAATATTCTCTAGTGATTTAGATGCCTTAACCCATTTGTTGATTTTCTCATAATCTTTCCTTAGAGTCACAACTTATGATTCTAATTTTTCACAACGCCTTTCCTTTTCTTGAAGTTGTTTCTTCAAATCTTCTTCTACTAATTTAGCTTCTTCTAGATAGATCTATAGCTTAGTTATTTCTTCAACAAGGGTGTTTTCTTCATACATACTAATTTCCTTTTCTTGATTCTTGTTTATGACCCTGAGTCTATCAATTTCTTCTAGAGCATCCATAAAGTCATCATTAGATGCATCTACATATTGCTCTTTGAATTCCATAAGTAATTGACAATCTTGATTTGATTCATCATCCTCATTATTCAAAGAATATTCACTATCTTCATGAGTATAAGAACTTTTATTTCTAGTAAAACCTCTTTTAACATTATTTTTTGAAACATTCTTTCCTTTTTCATGATTTTTTTATAAGGACCCTTAGCAACATAGTCTCCTCCTCTTCCAGAGGAAAAACATTTGAAAAAAATCTTACCTTTGAACCTTCTAGTTCCTACTTGGAGCTCCGTCACAAAATTTTCCTCTTCTTCATCTGAAATGTAACTTGTTTCTTTAGTATTTTCTTTTTCTTTCCCTTTGTATGTGGCTTTGAAGGATTCTTCTCTCATACCTAATGTAGCCCCTTTTCTCATCTCAAAGGCTATCAAGATCCCATGGATTTTTTCAAGGGTAATGTTCTTCAAATTCTGCATTTCTTCAATGGCGGAGGCTTTGGAATCGAACTTTTAGGTTAGTGATTTCAATATATTTTCAGCAACAACAATTTCCTTTATTTCATCACCAATACTTTTCATTGTATTAACAATTCTGTCTACTCTAAGAAAAAAGCTTGCAATCCTTTCATCATCATGCATTTTAAGAGTCTCATACCTAATTATATATGTTTGAAGTTTAGCACTTTTTACCTTAGTGTCACCTTCATAGCTTTGGACAAACTTATCCCATATTTCCTTTGTGGTATTCAACTGCATGAATTTCACAAACTCAGATTCAACCAAACTTCCCAAAATAACATTCACTACCTTTGCATTGTTCTCATATTGCTTCTTTCCTACATTATTTGTGGGAATGGAGGTTGGGTATTGATATCCACCTTCAACAATTTCCCATACTTCAGCTCTTAGTGCCTGGAAATAAGCTCTCATTATGAATTTCCAAAATATAAATTTAGTTCCATTAAACAAGGGTGGCTTAGAAGAAAATAATCCCTTTTGACTACTCATATTGATAGATATCCCTTCAAGAGATCAAGATTCTTCTGAGGGACTTGCTATGATTCCAATTATTAAGAAAAATACTGGTGGGGGGTGGGGGGCGGGGTGAATTAGTATTTTCAATTCACTTTAACTTTTCATTTCATATTCTTAATTTTGTATGCTACTGTTCTTTATTCAACCAGTGTGGTATGCAACTTCAGTGAAGGAAAACAACATATATCCAGTTTACTTATTTTTCATAACTTCCATCAGTGAGTTAACTTAACCATTGCATTATCAATTCATTAACCATCAAGTATACAATAAATAACAAATAAATAACATCACACATGCAACACACATAGAACACCAAGATTTTAGGTGGAAGCCTAATGTGGGAGAAAACCACCACTACCATCGTCTCTGTCTTCTTATTTTATAATAAAGAAAAACTTCATTACATATTGTACTAGATAAAACTCTTACCATCATGTAAGCACCCACCTGCAAGAAACTATGACCTCCACTCGTTCTCCAACACCCATTGGAAGGGCGCTATAACCCCCTAAGCTCATTTACCAGCTCCTACTAGAAGGGAGAACCTACCCCCTGAACAAATTTACCAGCTACTACTGTAAGGAAGCTATGACTCCCTTACTGAAGGCTCCAACTCTTAGCATCACTTTTGGACCATGTTTCATAATATTTCATAATGGATCCACCTATCTCAAACAAACATCAAAACTTGTAGGCCACCTTTCACCATATTTTCAAACTAGACCCACACCCAACATTATGCTCAATACCACACTGAATACTGAATTTGAAATACAATCACTAAACCAACAATATCACTGTAACATCATCTCACTATATATTGAATCAACCATTGCAACTAGATTAGATCAATGCACAACCAAACCCTAGCAGATATAACCCATTCATATCAATACATCATTGACATACAACAACAAATATAACAAAACTCATCACCATTCATCATCAAGAAGCACTGCAAACCCTGACAGACCTAACTCATAATATTTACATGATTGTTATTAAGCATGCCTACATATATACATGATTATCGAGTGCAACACCCACATAGAGATATCAACATATTGAAAACATATCTCAAAATATATACGTGACTCAAAAAACCAGATCTACATATGTACACGACTATTTAGAATAAAACTAGTGTACACATCTTAAATAACTGAAGCATACCTTTGCTGCAAACGCTACTCACATTCCCCAACCTTCAATTTCAAAACTACAGACTTTTGAAAAATTCATTTAGATCACAACATTACTATAATCACAGATCCATCATTACTAGGTACTTAGACATTTTCAACTAGTAAATAAATTAAGCATATATATCAACATATCTTTAGATCTTTCAGATCTGAGATTTCTCCTTGCTCCTTGGTGCACTCCTATTCCAAATCAGATCACACATAAATAATCCATTACTTTCACACCTAACACCTTGATCTCCATGTCCTTATATAGATTTTTCCTTAGCCAATACCTTAGGTAAATCCCTTGGTAATGTTGTTAGTATTTGTTGATGAGATCAAATAAACGTTGCCACCCCAATTACTATAGGAAAATATCATGGTAATGACCCCTGGTATCCATATTTCCATGGTTCAGATTATGTATGTGACTTTTGCTCACAATACCTGCGTATGTACGTGATATTTCTTCACAGGAACCAAAAATACTTTCTCAAACTTTATTTTTTTCATTCACTTGTAACTGAACTACCATTTCTTTGTCCATATTATTTTTAACATTTGTACATGTTATCTATATTATCACACTATTGACATTTAGTACATATTTATCAAGTAGGTTTCCATCAAGATAACATATTATCCATAATACCAACAAAGGTGTTGTTCTACTCTCTCCATTGGTCGATATATGTCTCTCAAGTGTCTATGTAAGTGTTCAAGGGAGTGAATAATATCCTCATGGTTCTCATTCCAATCTAGGTGTGTCCTAGTAAAAAAATTATCTTCCAATAAAGATCCACAATTTGCATATATTGACTAAACCTTGTTCAATTTCCATGATCTTGGGTCTACGATAGAATCTTAGAATCTCTTATGCTACCAAACCAAGAATCTGAACAGAACTACTTAGCACATTGGAACAATATAAAGAAGTAGATCACACATGCACAAGTATAGACAACTTTTTACAAAATATTGTACAAATATGTACAACAATCCAATCTTCGCTATATTAAACCGAGTGATACAACAACCTAGGGCTCCCATACAAAGAATACAAGATAAAATGACAATCTTGTTGTAGTATGTATGTTGTATCTCGTCCTGTTGGTCCTTCCTTCCATTCTACTCTCTAGCTGCCCCTTATTCCATCAAGAGACAACACATAGAGTCTCTAGGAGGGTTGCCTCTTATCACTACTAAAAATCACTTTTGCTACAATGAAAATGAGTTTATCCAATATTCTCTTCTATGTTGGCCAACACCTGAACTCCAATCTGCCAATCTAGTAGCCTCTTTCATTCACCAAAGAGATACACATTAGGACTCAACCTTCACCCAACCTTCAACTGTAAATGTCACTTTATGACTACTTGTCAAGGGCTAATTTTGGTAGCCAACATGCTGCCCCCCACCAGTCCAATGGAATCCAATACTTCATTGTCAAATCTTATCCTAGTTGGGGTTTCGAACAACCCAAATCAACTAGAAGAAATGGCTCCCATAGGCCACTTATCAAACTGATCCAAAACTAATCCTTCAATGTAGAATCTTCCCACTGGTTAGGGCATCAAGTTTTCTCCCTCCTCTTTGGATTATACAGGCTACCATCCATCTAGAAAAACAAAAAAATAAGAAGGTTGAACATGCCTTTTAATAGAGATATCCCGCACTTCTTGAAATAGGCTTCCTGTGTTTACAATCTAAGATTTTTGGCCCTCCTAGGGTTGAGTGTAACTATTGTTGTAGCCCAAAAATCATGACCAAACTACCTCCAAATCACCTCACTGAGGTCCTCCCTTGACTTTCATTTGACTTCATGCTACTCGACCTTCAATAGAGAGTTGTTCCAACTCCTTCTATGCCTCATCCTAGCCCATAATTACCACATTCCAGATCTGCAACAAATCTGATGCCTGTACAAGACTGAACACACCTAGAAAACACAAGAAAAATGCCCAAAAATTCTCCTCTTCCATGCAGCTTCCTCCTCCACAACTTCAACCTATTGTCATAAGAAACTAGGGCACAAAACATCCCTCTTTCTCTCCTATGCTAGGGCTAGAAATCTACAGCTACCTCAAGGTAAGTATCCCTTGTTGTTTTTCACTTTGGATGTGAGAAATGATCTCACATACACCTCCTTTTTATACACTAAGGGAGGGCTCCATAAAATGTCTTTTCGTGGGCTTGTACAACTGTCATTAGCCTTCTAAACATTAGGTTGACTTGACCATACATGTGCAAAACCCAATAGTTACATTCAAAAAATCATAACTCATGATCTAGAGCTTCGATTTGAGTAATTCTCAATGCATTGGTTTTGTATCGACATCCTATATCACCTCAAATTTTCTCATGCTCAAATTACTCATGGTTTTGGCCCAAATCCTTTGGGTTCAAAACCCCAACCTTGGGTTCCAAGCCCACAAATGACTTTTGTGGTGCTCCACCCTCCAAACCCCAAACCTTAGGGCTTGGAGTACCTCCCAAGCTGCTAAAAAATAAACACTCCCTCTTATCGAGGGAGGTACTTACAAGAGTAGGAAGTAACTCATCATCATCATCAATTCTTGCAACACTCACCCAACTCTTGGTGCTCACCATTGGACCAATCCCTGTAGTATGAACTACACCTCTCTCGGAAGTGTCACTATCACTGGAAGCATCCCGCTTCTTCTTCTTCTCATGTATCGCTTTCCAATCCCTCGATGGTTCCTTCTTGGAAAATGTGGAAACACCCTTGCTCCCCACTGATTACATGCTCTTCTTAGGCTGCAAAATCTCCCTTTGAATCTGAAAGTTCCTGCTAGAACTCGTCTCCCTCTGATCCTCTAGAACCTAGACCTTCTTCTCAGGAAACTGTACCTGCTCCTCTAAAGCCTGTGCCTGCACCTGCTTCTCTGAAACCTGTACCTAGTCCACCTGCTTCTTCTTCCCATGATCCATAGGCTTTCCTATCAGTATGTATAGACTATGCTCTCTAACTCCATGCACAAAACCTACGGAGCTAGAGCCTCTAGGTCAAAGTCTTGCCTTCCCATCCTGGAACAAAACCTCAAACCCATTCTTATCGATCATCGAGGAAGATATCATGCCATATCTCAGTCTTGGTACAAACAGTACATCCTCGAACCACGTCACCCATCTTATCTCCATCTTGAATGGAATAACTCCCGATCCTCGAATCTCCTTCTGACTCTTGTCGCCCAACACCATGTGCAACTTCGAGTCCCATTTAGCTAGAGTCTTGAAAACCTCTTGTGACCCTATCATATGTTTTGACACACCACTGTCCATGTACCACCCATCCCATAGATAGTATCGTGAGAGAAATGAGATACCATGAAAAATTCCTCCTCTTCTAACCTCCTGGTGAGAGCATCTATCTCAGCAGAGGTGGAAATTGTTGGCTTGATGGGGCCTGACCCAAGTTCAACTTTATTTGCACCAACCCACAAAACCCTAAAGTGTTGGCCCTTTTGGCAACAACCCAAGTAGCGCAGGCTACAGTCTTCTCCCGAAGCAATATTGGGGGATGACAAAACCATGCTTCTGCATCCAAAGGCCTGTGTGATGGGTTCTTATGATTGCTAGGGCTTAGCTCTATCTTCATGAATCCTAACACTTTTTAAACAAATAATTACAGTAGTTCACTTAAACAACATCTATACCTTCGTGAAGGTCATGCAACATTCATAACATGTATAAAATATATTGATCTACCACTTTCGCGCATAAGATAAGCATTCATTCATATAATTTGCAATACAAAGTGAAAATATAGAAAACTGTAGAAGTAAAAATAGATACATAGATGCACAATTATTGGATCAAAAAGTCTTTATTGGATGGACTCATTCAAGTACAACTCTTTTTCCCTGTTCACTCAAGTACAGGGGCCCATGCACTTAGCCTGTGGACTTACCAAGGTCTTCGTGCATTAAGCTATAGGAGCCTTCCCCTTCGCATAAGTACATGAAACAGATTTTTATTGCCTTGTCTTACTTGCACATCAATGATTTTTATCGATTAGTTACCTTCTAGACTCGCTATTACTCTTCTATTTATAGACTTTTCATATACCATGGTCCGCGGACCATGGACAGGTCTGGAAACCTTCCTAACACCTAACGACCTAAGGGACTAAAGTCCCTTTGACTCTTACTATCTTTGCTTCCACAAATCACAGAGACTTTACATCTTTACAAAAAGTAAATACAAAATTTAACCTTAGGGACCCCATCCCAATAGGCCCCCAACACAATTTGGTGACTCATCCTCGAGTCACTCAACTAGTGCTTCAATCTTCTCTTGGAGTTCACAAAACTCCAACTCCAAAACCTGCAAATCATATGTGCCCTCCATAGATGCCTGTTGTACTTCCTCAACCAAATTCTTTGTAGTGGGGCCTTCCACCATGAGGACCATGGTCCTTTGAGTTTGTTGCATGGCCTTAAGCTTGTTATGCACTGACAGAGTTAGATAGCTGGCCTCCTCTATCCAAGGTTGTGTCCTTACCATAAAAATGGCCTCTTTCTAGTGCATCGTGTCAATCTCATTCTAAAGGTGCTTCTCTTCCTGTAATTTTGTGAACCGTTGAGCTGGCACAAAAGTGCGCGCACTCGATCTAAGCTCATCGAACTGCCGTTGTTTTTCTCTAAGGTCTGTGCCAATATTCTGCAAAGTGGGTTCCTCTTGTAGATACATCTATAGCTCCATAGCCTACTCAAACAAATCTATGCAGTCCTTTACTATTGTATCTAGTATGGCCATTCCTTCCTCTATAGAAGCTTTGCACTGCTCTCGAACCTCTAGTGGAGTCGTCGGCTGCAGCTTCAATTGTAGCTCCAAAATTTGTAGTTGTAACTCAAATCGGACTCAGCCGATTTCATCTTTGGACTCCTTGAATGATGCAACTAGCTTCTAGATCTATTCTGTTGACTCTGCATCAATTGCAATGTTAAGTTTAGGCAACACATTACATGCCTGTGTAATTGCTACTTCTAAGTGTTGGCTGGATGTAGAAATTTCTTCCTTCTCCTTAAGTGCATGCACCTTTTCTTCGAAGATCTGCTAGTTATTTGTCTTGACTTCATTAATTAACAACGACACGTGTTTCCCCCTAACGCTCAACTCATTTGATATGCCTTAGTGCAACTCATGTAGGGTTTGGATAAGGAGTTCCACGAGGTTGATGCCCAGATCCTTGAGCTGAGAAAGCTGGGAATTGGCCTCTTCTGAGTGGGCGCGGGGCCCCTTCTGGTAATTGAATCACATGGAGATCCAAAGTCTGATCCATGCCCAATACTATCGCGCTCACTTGATGCAGGCTCGCCTAAATCTCATTCACTTGACCTACGCTCGCTTGTAGTCGGCTTGTCTAGATCTGGAGATCACACAGATCCTTCTGCACATTTCCCAGCGCCTGCTGGTACTGCTGCTCAAACTGGGTCCATAGTTTGGTTGTAGTGTCTCAGACCTTGATGCTAATTTCATCTAAGTCCCCTTCAGTGAGGACTAACGGATCCACCTGGGAGAATCTGGTCGACTTCTACTTCTTTCACAACCCCGGGGTTGTCTACTTCGTTCTTTTCCTTACCACAAAGGGAGTTCCCTGCTCCGTGCCCCCTTCTACATCTGACCCTTCTTGGTCCTTAGTGTGTTGATATTTAGATTCATATGCCTCGATTGTGGTTTCCTGGGCCACTCGTTCTTTGTCAGCAGCTACCTTAGCAGCAACTTGCTTCTATTGTGCAGCTTTCTCCTGAGCTACAGCTTGTTGGGTCTCCTTCTGTGTTTCTGTTGCTAAGGTCTGCGTGGTGGTACCTTCTGCAGCCTTACTCATTCCTGTGCTTGGATATGATGGGTAAATCCACTCACCTAGCCATTTATCGACAATTTATTGGACATTCACCTCACCAACAAGATAAGGAAACTTATGCCATATCTTCTTCAGATCTCATCGCACACGGATATAGACATTATCGAAGTTAGTCTTGAAGTTAGCATAGGGCTCCAATTGATCATGTGAGGTAGGTGAAAACCTCAGACTTTGGATGATCATTGTGCTTAGATCCATTTCCACTAGGACCCAAAACATCTTGGTCTCTGTGACCCGTGCTACGTCTTTTGTTTCCCAGAGCGAAGTGAACTTCGTTGCCTCCAGAAGGTTTGGTTCTTGAGGAGGAAAATAACTCTCCTCTGGCGTCCTCCATGCTAGTAAGACAATTAAAAGTAACAACCAGGAATAATGAAATGCCTTGCCCTCATCCTAGGCCTCGCGACAATTCTCCAAGAACTCCTTGCATAGGTACTAAGCCTAATTGTACTGGACTCCTTTGCCACATTGTGCAGCAAAGGAGATCACAGGCGCTGGAACCTCATCCATGTGACACTTCCGCATGATCTTGTAGGCTAATATTTGCGCGAAAAATTGTACTACATGGTCTATAATGGAGCGGATGGAATATCCGCATGACTTCTTAATTAACCCAAACTTGCTCTTCATCTGATTTGCGAGTTTCTTTTCCTTCGTTTTCTGGCCAAATTCTTCTGCTGGATCCACACCTTGATAGGGCAGCAAAGTGATCTGGTGGATCAACATGTCAGTAATTGGGATGGGTTCTCCCAACCAGAGACACCCATCATGCACCAAAGTGAGTAACTGCCGAACACATATAGTGTTAATGATGGTGGGACTGATGTACGACACCCATAGCATGTTCAGGAGGCTCACTTTCTCAACACCAATGATCCACTTCATAGGTTCCAATTGCGTCACCCCGGTTTCTTCATAATAGATTTTTGATAGGTATTTGGACGGTGCAAGCTGGGGAAACTTCTCATGATCTCCCAAATCCCAATCCTTAAATTTGACTGTTGGAATGCGGCTCAACAACGCGCCCTCAAACGCCACCTTCTCCAACAATAGTGGTGTCGAGACCATAAATTTGGCGTTGTCTAGGTCCTTAGGCACCTTAGCGGTGCCCTTTCATAGTGGGATGTACTTTGGGAGCCGATTTATAGGCTCACACTCCTCGGCATCCATCTCCTCAATGCCTCCATGTAGTTCCTCTTCATCCAAATCAAGGGGCTCATGTGGTTGTTGCACTCTATCCATCTTCCCCTTCTAATGGATTTTGGTGTGAGTTTTTCGTGGTGATTTCCTTACCAGGACCTGCTACGGTTTATTTTTTTTCTTGTTAGTTGCAGAGGGCTTAGGCCTAGGAGGCCTAGGGGCCGTAGTCAAAATTCCCATAGGGCAGAGGGTGTTGCTTCAACTGAGGGTGCACCTTTAGAGGGCGTTGCTTCTGTTTCGGGGGGAGTTGTAGTCATGTTTGCTATAAATGCCTTACAGAAATCTTCAGGACATTAGCCAATCCTGGTCTAGACATATAGTTCAGCTCTCGGCACAACACAAGGAAAAAAAGCTTAAAATCGATTCTCAGGATGCAAAGTGTTCTAATGCGGGGTGGCATGCCATATTTATAGGTGAATTCGAATTTGAATCCAACCATTCCTTCCAAATTTCTATCATTAATGCATCTTTGGCGGTAGATTTCCAAATATTTGCCCCATAAATGTGCCTTCCCCACTCCTCCTAATGGAAATTTTTCCATCCAATCATCTACAGTGAGTCCAATGACTACTTTTTGACCTTGGCGCAGCTCAACTCAGTTCCCCACTTTCTTCCATCACGCAGCCCTCGTACTTCGTCTTTCCAATTTTTGGGAAATGTAGTTTATAGTCTCGTACTTTCTTGCAGGTGCCTGGAGTACGAAGACTATCTCACCATCATATAGTCATTGTGCAGGAGTGGGATCACCATTGTATAAATTCAATCAACTACCATTAACTTTGCCTAGAAACAATTCTCCATTCACCAGCGCAAGTTGAGCTACGCCACTATCTCTAATTTCTATTACCACATAGGGTCCAAGCCAATGCATTTGAAACTTACCAAGAAATTTTGTGAATTTGCTGTCATATAGTAATACCAAATCATTAACCAGGAAGGTGTGCTAATTTATATGTCGATCATGCCATGCCTTTTCGCGCTCCTTTTGTACCTGTTGGTGGAATCCTACTAAAAACTTATCCTCCTTCAATTCCATCAGCTACGAGAGATGTTCCTCCATAGTATCGCGATTAGCCATATCGGTCAATGTTGAAATCCATAGACTCAACACAATATATTCTATGGGCATCACTGCCTCCTTCCCATAGACCAACCTAAAAGGAGTTTAGTCAGTCAACCTTTTACAAGTGGTTCTATACACCCACAACACTGATGGTATGCGCACATCCCAGTCATTCCTCTTCACATTGAAAACATTCGTTAAAGTGTTTTCCAATATTTTATTGAAAGCTTCTACTGTACCATTAGATTGAGGGTGGTAGGGCATACTTTTCTGATGATAAACCTTGAATTCTTCAAGCATCATGACAATCATTTCATTTAAGAAGTGTGTGTCCCTATCACTCATTAATATCTTAGGGTAGCCAAATTGGGACAGGATATACTCAAAAATAAACTTCGTAGTGGTAGTTGCGCTATAGTCCTTTACCTGTTGCACTTTCGCCCATTGCGTCAAGTATTTAGTTGCTATAATAATATAACGTACTCTAGTCTTTTTCCCTAGTGGCTGGATTGGACCCACAAAATTAATCGCCCACTTATCAAAGACCTGAAAAGTTATCTATGGGTTTAAGGGAAATTCGTCCCTTCACAATGGTCTCCCTATCCATTGGAAAGCATCGCACGCCCTAGAATATGCCTTTGTATCCTTATGTACCATTGGCCACCAAAGTCTTGTGCGGTTGCTCTTCCTGCATAGTGGCCTCCTGCTACTCCTCCATGTGCTTCTGCAAGGATGCTTGGTCATTCAAAATCTGGGACATATCAGCGCAGTATTATATAGGTGTCCAGAGATCACAGAAAAATCAGCCCCATGAACCAACAACTCCTTCTTATGCTGTGTAGAATATCCCTCTAGGGTTGTGCTAGTTGTTAAAAACTGGATTATATCAACAAAGTGATCGTCTGCGACACAAATAGCAAAAAGCTATGCATCAGGCAACCCTTCTTCCAAACTGGTAGGCTCATCACCAGTCTCAATTTGGGAGAGATGATTAGGACCAACATTCAATCATCTAGGCTTCATAATCACCTCAAAATCATACTCTTGAAAGAGCAACAACCATCTCTAGATATTCCCCCCCAACAGAGACTTATTGAAAAGGTATTTTAGAGTAGAATGGTATGTATACATCTTGAAGTGTGCACTTAACAGATAGTGCTGGAATTTATGTAGCGCGTACACCATAGCCAGTCCTTCGCGCTCTATAGTCGACTAGTTCTTCTCCACTTTTGACAATTTCCTACTCACAAATGTGATAGGATGATCAATATCGCCTTCACCTGGTTGGGTCAACAACGCACTTAGCACAATACATGAAGTGTCCACATGAACATGAAACTCCTTTTTCCAATCCGAGAACACCAGAATGGGTGCAGTGACCATTGTTTCCTTCAAAATGTCTAAAATGTTCTGGCACTCTTCATCCCAACAAAATGTCACATCCTTCTTCAATAGTTTCTCCATTGGCACAGTGATTTGTGCATATGCCTTGATAAAATTTCTGTAATACCCCGTATGGACCAGTGTCACACACATTTCTTTCATGTTCTTTGGGGCCTCCAAATTGAAAATAACATCAATCTTTGTAGGGTCTACTATCAAACCCTCCTTGCAAATCACATGACCCAACAATATGCCATAAGGAACACAAAAGATGCATTTTTTTAGATTCAGGGAAATTTGATGTCTGCGACAGGTATCCAACGTAAGGCACAGACTTGCAGCGTGGCGCTTTACCAACCCAAATATAGTCCAATCATCAAAGTAGACTTCTAAGAACTTATGGATAAATTCCTTAAAAGCTGCAATTACTACCCTTGAGAAGATCGCAGGTGCATTCTTCAATCCAAATGGCATTACTATGTACTGAAAACACCCCCATTCTATCGTGAAGGTGGTTTTGCTGCGATCCTTCGGTGCGATCTTGATCTGATGGTACCTCGAGAACCCTTCAGTGAATGAGTAGGCTTCCTGCACTCCAACATTCTCTAGGACTTCATCTGTAAATGGCGTTGGAAACGGGTCGTGGACGCACATATAATTGAGATTCCTTAGATCTACACATATCCAGATTTCATCCTGTTGCTTCTTTTCTTGGATTACCATAGGACTTACCCATTCTGACTCCTCCACTAACTCAATGATCCCAGCTTCTAGCATTTTTTCCAACTTGTTGCACACCTTTTCCTTATATTTTGGATTCAAATGGTAGGGTTACTGTTTTATAGGCTTCGCATCTAGCTTTAAAGTAATCTTCATCATGCCCAGGTCCCTTACTATCCCCTTTAGGTCTGAGAACTTGGTGGGAACAAATCCTGGTATTCACGCAGCAGTTCCACAACCTTATCAACTGTGTCCTCATCCCAATAGTCGCCTATCTTCGTAAACTTCAGTTACGTGTATGATCCAATGTTTACCTTTCTAGTCTTCAAAGGCTCTGCTATGTCAGGGATTGCGACTTTGGGTCCTTCAACCTGTGTTGTCTCTCGGAATCCGAAATGTTGTTATTTCAAGAGTCATCATCTTCTTCTTCTGCGATTATGTTATAGCATTCCAGTGCATGGCGTAGCTGCATATTCTAGTTTGGTTGAACCCATTCTATAGGTTCCTCGGGCATTCTAAAAATTGTAGCCTTAATTTCTTGGAGAAATTCATCAATACATTCAGAGCCATTCTCAAAGATGAAGGTAAATATGAAACTTTCCTTGAGGATATCCCACTCAGCCATTCCATGGTGTAGCTTAGTTTCCAGGTACCAATTCATCGAAATGGTATCCAAAGTCTGACAAAAGATGTGCACCCATTCAGGTTGACGTTTCTCTTGCCATGCTTTTGTCCATCACGGCAAATGCTTGCACGGATCATCTTTTCCAATGTATTTATCTGTCATACAAGTATTGGTGTACCTGAACCTCAGCGTCATCATTCACTGATATTCCTGCCATTCGATGAAGTTGTCTTTATGCGTACCCCACCAGTGGGAAGGCATAGTGCGCAATGCCAGATCTAGTGCCTAGAACCGATGCTCTTATGGAACCTCTATTTCGAACTTATTAAAAAACACATTAACATCATTTAAACCATCATAATGACATATATTTCGTACCTCCGTATATACGTAGCGAACTGATTTTGTCAACATGTTGCATCGCAACGAGGAGACTTTATGTAATCTATTCTTCCAATGCTCAAGTTCTTCATTAGAATCTGAGGTGCATGAGCTATATCTATCCCAAGTAATTCGTCCATCTGTTGTAGGATTGATCTAGTACTCATCACGTAGAGTGATCTTATATATTTGATCCAAATCGTCCTCTTCTTCATAACTGCAAACTGGTTCTGTGTATCTCACACCTTCAGTTAGATCTAATGGAACAATTACTCGGAGCACCTTCCTTTCAAATCTAAGTTTCTTGAGATTAATGACTGCATCCATATCGAAGGCCTAATCAATGCCTAATAGCGCAGGGTAAGGATTACTATCATCCACTATCTTGATCACTTAAAAGTCGATCAGGGCACTTGCTCCTTCAATATCCATTGTGACCCCAAATAGGAGCCCCATAGGAATGATCTTTTGCTGATTAGCCATGCGTAGCTGGATCAGAGACCACTGCAGTGCAGGTCTTCCCATTCTTTCCCATATCTGTTTTGGTAGCACATTCACATCCCATCCTAGATCGAGAATTACCTGATCCATTTCATATTCTATGATTTGTGCAGTTAGCCTCATTTCACGACCTGTTCGTTTCTTACTTTTTCCCACTTTTCGTACAATGCGTTGTTCTGGAGGAGTCTTAACCTTACCTGTACAATTATTAATTAGCCCTTGGAGTCTTTCTACCGCCTTTCTATCTCACAACATCATACAATTCTTCAGAAAGGTAGCTAATAGTAAAGGATCCACGTCCTGAACTTTATCGTTTCCGTCAGACTTCTCCTAACTTCCTGAGGTAGAGGCTTCATCGAAGCTCTTTTTGGCTTCCATAAAGGTTTCCTTAGCCCGGATTAGATCAAATCATACTTCCTTCTCAATAGCCTTGCGTACCCATCCTTCAGTCTTCGACTTCTTTCCTCTATATTCTCTAATGACAGTACGACTTCGTGTCACTATATTAATGCTAGGCTCTTCTTCGCGAGGCTCCACCCTCATCATATGA
This sequence comes from Pinus tabuliformis, assembly GCA_031772625.1. Classification (NCBI taxonomy): domain Eukaryota; kingdom Viridiplantae; phylum Streptophyta; class Pinopsida; order Pinales; family Pinaceae; genus Pinus; species Pinus tabuliformis. Next base: position 480,013,437 of record CM062817.1, on the reverse strand, counting down.
ATATTCTGCATCAGTGTTTGAGCCTGTTTTTCCTGCATTTTGGCTATTAGTACCAGACAATCTTTTATAACATGATCAAACTGTTGGTAATACTGACAAAAGGGATGTGTTGGGTTCTGACAACTAGTGCAAAATGACCTGCTTCACCACAATTATAGCAAATGACTTGTCTGCGACCCCTTCCAACCCCTCCTCCTCATCTTATTCCCTGGCTCTGGTACTCTCCATGCGTTGCACCTGCGCCCTAATCCTGAGGCCGATTTTCCGCTTGAATTCGATAAGTAGGGGTTCGTCCATCATCAGTTTGTAGCTCTGGAAATTGCGATCATCATGCCCAACTAATTTACAAAAAGTACAAAATAGTTGTTGCGGAGTTTGCACAAACTTATGTAGGAGATGACAGTTGTTAGATGTGTGCTTCCCATCTACCTAATAGATAGCGCACCACAATGTTACCTCTACGCTTGGTCCAACGATGTTTTCTGGCTTTAGCGGAACAAGACCTCTCCCAATGAGGTAGTTCTAATAGACTGGACAATGGTCCTTATCATGACCATGGCCTTTACACTTCAAGCACCAAACCTCTATGCAAACCTCAGGATGGACTTCCTTTCTCTTCTTAAGGTTCTGCAACTCCATATGCAAACTTGCCAGCCGCGACTGAATCTGCTATACCCCTACATTTGTGTCTTGCACTAGTGAAGCTTCTAATCTCATGGAGATCTCCACTGCTTCTACTTGCATCCCTATTTTATGCTGTGACAATGGTAATCTCAGGTGAGGTAGGAGCGAAGCAATATACCAGTCTCTATGCTAAGTATCTGTAATGTTCATATTAGCCTAATGAATCAAATGTTTTAATCTTTGATCAAAGTCCCATGCGGAATTTTTTCCCTTTGATGAATCTCATTAAGCTCTGTCATAGACTGGGCTTGAGATTTGGGCTTCCTAAACTCACTGTTCAGCACTTGCTGGGTTTCTAGCATAGTTGCATTGGGTTTATCTATGCAGAACTTGATGTACCAACTCAGTGCTCTGTCCTGCAGCGTTGTGACTAGCTGCGCTTTCTTCATATTGTCATTAGTGATATGTTGTGCCTTCCATACAACATCTGCGACGAACCAAAATTGTTCAGGGTCTTCAGCTCCCACTCCCTTAAACACATGCATCTTCATTGTATTTGCCATGTTAACTGATGGACGTGGAGGTGGAGGTGGAGGTGGGGTGGATGGATGAGGTATTCCTATGATACCCTGACTTACTATCTGCAGAACACTTTGCGGTGTTCTCAAAATATTATCTTCATCGTCACTTTCAGATGATCCTAACAACAGAGTGTATTCAGACCCTGATTCTTTGTTCCTTCTAAATCCTCTCCCACTTCGTGTAGTCCCAAACATCAATGTAAAGGCATAACCCACTTTTGTAGAAAATCTGGTGATAGATTAACCCGATAATGCAATATAAATCAAAGTAGAATAATATAACCTACTTCTACTATCAATTTGTAGAAGCTTAAAGATCGATCTGAACAATATAACCAGAAGAAGAAGAATCAATGGCACAATACACATGAAAATACTTTTGGGAAAGTCTCAGATAAAAACCCCACACTATTGTATTATCATACATGGTGGAAATACATAGGAATTATACAAAGCCTTAGCTCTCACAGCTAGCCAACTCTCAGTACCATCCTCCTAGATGCTCACAGGCCATCTTGGCTTCTCTCCAGCCTTCCTCTCTAGCCTCCAAGCTCCTATTTCCTTGCATTGTTCCTTGTGGACGATTAGCCTATTACCAAGTGGAAAAACAAGCCTTCAAAACTGCGCAATCCTCAAGGATGAATCCTTGACTGCATGCATGAGTTTTCTCCATTAGAAAGCACATGCAATTGATAGTACACTGTCCTTGAACATTAATCTTAACTGGGTCTTTCTCAGAATAAACACGCATGAGTTTCTGATGAAGGAATCTTCAGTTAACTGGAGTAGCACTAGTTGAGTGCATTAATGCATCAACTAACTGTTAACTCACTATTAGTTCCTCAAACAATTTGGAACTAATTTAACTGGACTTAACTCAGTAAACTAAGTTAACTAATTACAACTCAAATATAACTCAATCTTATCTCCTTAATTTAAGGTATAACTCTTGCATGACTTCAGAAAGACTTCTAACTTGAATTTATCCTACTAATTAATTTAAAATAAATTAATTAATTATTTCCAAGTAGCTGTTAAGACTAAATTTGATTTTAGTTCACAATTTAATTCAAGGAAAAATTAAATTGGAATATTCTTGTTGCCATATTTCAACACTCCCTCTCAACAGGAAAGGGATTATCTTCCACCCCAATCCTATCTCTATGGAACTCGAATTTACACTTTGACAATGCCTTTGTCAAAATGTCAGCATCTTGCTCCTCTATCGAAATATACTACAACAACATGATCCTCTCAACCTATGAAAAGCCACGGGAAAAAAATCTTGCCTTATGCTTCTCCATACTACCATCAGTAGCATGCTTTACCTTGTAAAGCCAACGGGAACTCACAACTGACTTGTTCTCCGGTCTCGAAACCACGTCCCAAACACTGTTACGAACTATGGAGTCATACTCCTCCACCATAGCATTAACCCAAATTGGTTGTTGCAATGATTCCTCAAAGGAAGATGGCTCCATCTCAACACATTCCCCATGAAGGGCCATGTATCCAGTGTACCACTTAGGTGACCTCCTCTGTTTGCGCTGAGAAGATGGTGCTCCCACATTCTCTCTCGCATCCTCCAACAATCTCTCAGCTTCTCTTGTGCACTTCCGTCCATCTCTGGAAGACTCTGCTTGAGTGGATGTCTCCACTCTTGGAACCTCTGCATGCGGCTGCTCTACATCAGTCTGAGGCTCCTCCTCCTTAGGAACCAACAGTTCCTCCATAGCATGCAGTTGGATCTCCTTCTCAAGGGAAACTCGCATGGCCTTCTGCTCATCAAACTTGAGATCTTTGCGAACCACTATCCTCCGACTAGTAGGCAAGTACACCCAATAGTTGTGAGGTGTGTCAGTGTACCCCACAAATATCCCCTACTCTACTGTCGGCTCAATTTTCTTCCGTGCATCCTTTGTCACATGGAAATATACCGATGAGCCAAAGATCCTGAAGTGACCCACATCTGGTCTCTTACCAGAGAAAGCTTCCTTTGGTGTCTTCATCCCAAGTATGCGATGCATGCTTCTATTCTAAAAATAGACCGTTGTGTTTCATGCCTCAGCCCACAAGTGCAGTGGCAGGCCTTGGTCATGCAGAATTACCCATGCTACCCCTACAATAGTTTTTTCTTCCTCTCGACCACCCCATTCTGTTATGGGTTATGAGGTGTCGTCAACTCTCATTTAATTCCTTCCGCTGCACAAAAGTCCTTAAAATCTTGAGAGACATATTCTCCACCATTGTCGCTATTACACAGTAATTTGTCACTGTCTTCACTCCAATCTTCCTACTGTGTCATGTGTCCAAGTCAAACATGCTCACATTAGACAAATTCTCTCTGATGTTGCCAAATGACCCACTTTTCCTAAATTATCTGCCTCATCGCATCTGTTGGCTAAATAAACATGCTGAAGGGCGCTCCAAAATAGCCCATAAGCGCTGCCATCATGGAAGTACACCTGATTCCCGTGATGGTCCGATTTTATGTGCCAGCGCGACTGTCAATTGTAATATTCAACGATGACCTGACTAGATACGTTATTCTATAGTGATGTCAGCGCAGAAGGTCAGTTATGTACCCGCGATGATCTAGATTGGGCGAATTTGTTCCAACAGTCGGCCTTCCAGATGACTCCAGACCTGGTTGTTGGCATAGTTTATGTCGCCCTCCTTTCTCTGGCATGGTTGTTCCGTCATTTGTGCTACCTTCCTTGGAGATAAGCTCACTCTTCCACCTTTCATGGAGACTCTTTCTCCTATTTAAACCCTCACCATTGCTATGTGCTGCTAGTTTTTTGATAGTTTTTGGAATGGTTGCTAATAGTTGGCTAGTGGAGCAGTGCTGTTAGTGTTTTTGAGTTTGCTAGATAGCTGGTGTGAGTGTGACAAGTGTGGTATTGTTTATAGCTTGAGGAAGGTTGTGAAGTGCCCTTAATCTTGTGTAAAACTTGTGAGTGAGAGAGACTTGTGTTGGGAGATCGATCTTCAAAGAGTGAATGCTTGAGGAATATGCTGGCTGGATCCCTCTAAGAAGGATTGTGACGTCAAGACTTTGGTTGTAAGCTTACTCTTATTTCATTATTAATACAATCAATGATGTTTTCCTATGTCTTGTATGTAATGTACTTGATAGCTCATGACTTCTTGACTTTGTGAGTAAACAGATCATTGTTGTTTTCCGGTTACATGCTTTGTTGTATTTCCTTTGCATTGTTTCAGGTTGATTACTCATTCGGAGAAGGAAGAGGAAGCTGGAGCAGCGCAATGGAACTTGATCGACCACCGGTTGAGGTAGGCCTCCAACTATGACTGTTTAAGGAAAGCTATTGTTGATTTGTCCTTGTTTGTGACTAGACCCACTCTAGGGCTAGAGGGGTTGCCTCTATCCATAGAGGGAACACTTTCCTACATCACAAATTGGCGACTCAGCTGGGGAGCTTTGGCCTTTGTTCTTTCCTTGTTTGCTCTTGTCTTGATTTTTGTTTTGGTCTTTTTGAAGTATTGGGGATTAGTTACCAGTCTTCTAAGTTTCCTGGCCTGATCTGGGAAATGCCCTTATTTGATTAAAGATTGATTGTCTTTGATTTGGGAGTTTTTGGTTCACCTGTTACTGTTTTGAACATCATCGTGGCTTTTAATTTAACAGTCGTGCTGTCATCGTGTCACCCCTTCTATGGTATCCTGTTCATCGCGTAATTACGCTTAACAGTTGCGACGGTTCTGTAAATCGGACCATCGCGGAAAAGGTGTGTACTTCCGCGCTGACATCGCTTTGTTGCTGCAGTGTGATCTTTATCAGCGCTTGTTGCTTGTGTTTCACCCGCGCTGATTTCTGTAGAATTGATTTTTTCAATTCTGCCTCATGAATCCATCAATCTTGCTAGTCCCTTGTTGTTCTCACTTGTTTGGTAACTTGTTTTTCACTGTTTATAAGTTGAGGAACTCTCTCGTGAGCTTTGTTGAATGAATCTTGTTTTTCTTGCTTTGTGACCTGGTTTCATTGTTTCAAGTCTTTTGGATCAATTTCACTTGGTTGCTTGGTTGCTCAGAGATTCGTTTGCGGCTTGCTGTTGGTTTGATTGAGCCTTCCCCTTCGCTTACTTTTGGTTGATTGTTTAGTGATTTTTGTTGGACCAATCTCGACATTGATTTGATTTCTCTTCACTACCCGGACATAGATTACAATTGTTTGGATCAACTGTTTTTCCACATTTTTTTATTGCTTATTGTTTCTTTCAGATTAGAGACATCAAAATCAAAAGGATTGCATTTCATTTAGCATGCGAAAGTGAAAGTGAATTTGCATTTCAAGTTGCATATTGAAAAGAGAATGATTAAATCTCTCATTAGTAGTATCTGTGCACTTTAGGAATTGATGTCTACTTGCAATGAGTGACTGCTTTGTTGTCTAGGTTTTCTTGGTTTGGGAATGATCTCTCTACCCTCCCATAGGTAGGTGTTCATTGAAAAAAAGGATATTTCATTCATTCTAGCTGCATCCTAGGTTTTGTTATATACATACGGTAAGGCCTGAAAACTAAAATATAATTCAAGATCAACTCTAAAATGAACTGAATAAACCTAACAATGCATTGGAACATAACGCACACATTTAGAGGTCTAGGCTAGAGACGTGCTCCGGTGTCGTTAAACCTAGTCACTTTTGTTTCCACTCAAGGTTGGGTGATTCCTCCTTCTGTGACTCAATAGTGGTCTAGCATAGAATTGTGCTCCCATGTATCATCGAGTATATGCTGGGAGACCCCACTAGGTTATCATCCTTTATCCTTAGGAAGCCGTGTCTGCCACCTTACAAACCATAACGCACTGAACATAGCATTCGGGAAGATTGACTGCCGTACGGAAAGTCCTTGGTTTTCATATGACTGCCAAGATGTATATGCAATTTTACGGATTTGTCTGGTAAACCTTTTACCTAGCTCTCCAGAGTAGTCACTTTCGTTCCTTTTCAGACTCCCTAAAAGAAAAGGTCCATCTGAGCACTTGTCACTTCAGGCTCATTAAATATTCGAAGGCGACTAGAGTCATCTTTTTGTCCTTTTCTCGACTCTTTAAAGATGAAAAGGTCAAGTTCTGTTCCTGTGTCTTAAAATTTATTTAGCTACGATTCACATTTACCCTATTAGATCTTTTTTGCGTTCATTTGAGTAGGGTTCTTTCTCGTTCCCGATGGCAACATTCCCCGAGTCTACCGGCCAAGGTTTTCCCCCAGATGGAAATCCTGGTCTATTTCCTTCATTTGGAAATGTCGGTGCTCTGTATATGGCAACCTTGTCTTTGCCTGGGTTAACCATCGGTTTGCCCGTATGGTTGTTTTCCACCTCGGTGGTCCCGAGTGTCATGACTCCCGTTCCACCGTCCCCTTCATCCGAACCACGACATGTTGATTCCAATGTGGAGCTTGCGCCTTCTTCCCCTGTTTCTTCCTCCTCCTCTCCTCCTTTGCCTGGTGAAAGTCTCACACCTAGTAACTAGGAGACTAAGAAGAAGAAGAAGAAGAAGTCCGATAAATCCAAGGCCACCTGTGCAGTTACTGCTCCAAGTCCATCTCAGGTCGGACCACCTTTTGCTCCTCTGCGGAAGGTTAAGTTTCCTTGTAAATTGTGCAAGGGTGACCATCATCTTCGTGATTGTCCTGGTATTCCTAGGATCTTAGACGTATGGTCTCACGATCTAGCTTGTCCCCCAACATCCTTTGATGCTCATGGCGATGCTACCCTATCAACTGGCAATAGTAAGAAGGAAGGGAAGACTCGATTCCCCTGTAGATTGTGTGAGGGCAACCATCCCCTTCACCTTTGTCCACTCATGGATAAAGCTTCCGCCGTTTTGGAAAGTCTTATAGCTTCTTCACCTCATCTCCCTGTTGGTTATTAGAGGCTCTCTTTAGACCCTCTCCCGATTGAAAAAGAGATTGGCTTAGATTCTTCTCTTGTTTGTCCTCTTCCTTCCGAGCCTGGCTATGTTAAGCCTATTCTAGACCAACCCATTGGTCGGAGGAGTGTCAACTTGGGTTCACGACTAGTTGATCACTCTATTTCAGAAGAACATCATGCTCATGTTCCTCTCATCTCGTCAGATTCTCTTGAGTCTGAGAACGACCCTCCTATCCCTGCTCATCAAGGGGGTCCTCCTTCGGTTCCTGTAAGGCAGGGGGGCAATCATATGATTCCCCCACCAAGTAGTTTGGTCGTTTCCTTCAACTAGAGTCACTTGGCTGCTTTCTGCCTTCCATCCTATGTGCCTTTCGAGATTACAGTACACGCCTATGATAAGGCAGTACCTGGCACTGTTCTGGATGAGGGTGCATCTGTCAGTCTTATGCCTTCCACTACTTGGCAAGCTCTGGGTTCCCCACAACTTGTGCCGGTCACATAGAACCTGTTGGCATTCGACGGAGAACCCTTTCAACCTGTAGGGATCCTCCCAAAGTTGCCTGTTACTTTGGGGGGCAAAACCATCTATATAGACGCCATGGTTTTCCAAGGTGCGAATTTTAATCTTCTCCTTGGCTGTGACTATATTTATGCCATGGGGGCCCTCGTTTCTTCCCTTTTCCATGTGGTTTGTTTTCCACATGACGAAAGAATAGTGACTATAGATCAATTATCGTTCTTTAGTCCCCTGGGGCCTCCTGCACAGCAGTCATCCCCTCTCGGTTCCTGCTCACAAGCAGTACCTTCCTTGCCATAGGTCAATTATGTGGATACTCATTCCGTCTCCGCCTCTGCTGATAATCATGCAGATGGTCTCGTACGTCATATACTAGGGGCATTGGAACCCGATTTGTCATTGGTACATCACGACTTGTATTCCTCCCAGAGTGCGTTTCTTCCATCCCGTGAAGACCTCTTGGGAGCCATGTTCTCGGATGGCCCATGAACAAGTATACGAGCATAGTTCTTGATCTTGTGTCAAGCTCGTTAACAAATGAAACAAGGCATCAAGAGCATAGTTCCTGATCTTGTGTAGAGATCGTTAAACAATGAAACAAGATTTATGAGGATGGTTCTTTTACTGTGTCAACCTCATTAAAAAATGAAACAATCTCCCTCTCCAAATCGAGTCTTTGATTAAGATCTCGTAAAATCCAAGTCGAGTCTTTCCCAAATCTCGCAAGTGAACCTTCATTCCATCCACTTCGTTGAATGCAATGAAGCTTGGGGGGCATGCACCTTGATTTGCGTCATTATGTTGGGGGCATGCAAACTTATAATAAGCATAGTTTTTCGTTTCAAGCTTGTGTAAACAGGAAACTGAATCCAAGCACAGTTCTTCGTGGTTCAAGCTTGTGTAAAAATGAACCCATACCTGATTTACATCTCGTGATTGTCGTTTATCCGCTAAATTTTGCTAGATGAGCCTTGGTTGTTTCATTCCACCGCCACCGTCTCTTTGGCTGATCATATGCTTTCACTTGGTTGCTTTCCTTTCCTGAGGAACTGCAGCGATGAGTGGTTTTATTAGCCAGCCTCTTGATCATTACATGTTTTGAGCAGTTCCACCATTGCCAGAACCAGTTGCTACCCTTTATACCACTCGTTCCTCTAGGACGAGTCTTCTTTAAGCTCTTTTTTGACTCGTAAAAGATGAAAAGATTGCCGAGTATTTTTCCCTTTTTGACACGTTAAAGAAAATAAAAATGGAGGTCTACTTTTAGCTCTTTTCCGACCGTTTAAAGACGAAAAGATTGCCGAGTTTTCCCTCTTGACTCGTTAAAAGAAATAAGAGGCGGTCGACTTTAAGCTCTTTTCCGACCGTGTAAACACGAAAAGATTGTCGAGCCTTTGTCGTTTTGGGTTCGTTATTGGTTACGAAACAACGTGATTTCGGTCGCTTTTCTACTTTTTCAGGTAGAAATCACTAATCATGAAAATTACTACTCGATCGTCATGGTCGGGCGATTCTTTCGAGTATCGTTTTATACTTTTTCGGGCTTGAGAGACACAAATCTACGAGAAAGGACCCCCCCTGGAGTTCTCTTTTCCGTGTCTTTTTCAAACTCCCTAAACATGAAAAAGACTCTGAGTTTTGCCTATGTCGGACTCGTTAAACCCTGACGACATCGTACCCGTCACCATGACGAGACTCGAGCTTCTCCTTCCTAGGGCTCGTTAAACTATTACTGGGTTGGATTCAAAAGCAGGTTTATCATTGATTGTTCATGGCAGCAAGTCACTCTTGAACATCGACACTTTTTCTTCTTCTCGGGTTGGGACATCCATACATCGTCATTTGGCCTTTCGCGAGTTTGGGTTGTCATTTAGCATCATTCCATCTGATTCATGTCGTTTCCATTGAGCCTCTGATCCCTTGGTAATTGAATGCTGCCACCCTCCAGAGTCGTGTCGCCGATATGTTCAAGAGTATAATCCTTCTGCAGTTTACACCCTTGCCATCTCCTCTAATACTATGTTTCGCCATCTACCGCTTGTTCCTTATCTTATGTCGTTGATGGGGGAAACATTATGGCCCTCCTACGACGGGTCGTCTCCTGTCGACATCGGCTCATTATCCAGGAGATTGATCTAGAGATCCCCTTTGGTACCTTAGATCTTGCATGCACCAATGGCAAGTTCTTCGCACCTGACGGTCGACTTTCATCATTGGTCACCGATTGGGTGATTCCACGAGTGTTCGACTTCAGCTCCTTTTTCACACTTCGTGGATTGTGCTAGATAGTACCTTGAGAGCCATTGGCATTATTGGTGGTTTCTCTCGCACTTGTTAACGGTTTTCATCATTGACCGGTAATCGAGCGACTTTCTATCATGCTCGACCTCAGCACATCTATTCACATGTTAGGATTTGTACTATGATCGGATGGGTTCAAGACCCCGAACTTAGATTACACATGTTCGGGCTACGTGGATTGGTTTATGATTACATGACTCACTGATGGATGGCTGTGACCATACCTTTATCATCATCATGGTCTCATTAGCTGGATGGCTGCGTCCATACCGTAGACCTATTTCGTATGTATTTTGGATGGCTGCGCCCATGCCTAGACTACATGTAATTCATCATCAGAGATATCAGTTATACTTGCGTGCAGGTTCTTCCAAATGGTGTTCCAGCTCAGCAAGTTTTGTAAAGCATTTCACCCCTCCCAGTCTCTCGGGCTTCATACTTTAGGGGGCATCTGTTACACAGTAATTTGTCACTGTCTTCACTCTAGTCTTCCTACTGTGTCATGTGTCCAAGTCAAACATTCTCACATTAGACAAATGCTCTCTGATGTTGCCAAATGACCCACTTTTCCTAAGTTATCTGCCTCATCATGTCTATTGGCTAAATAAACGCGTTGAAGGGATCCAAAAAAGCCCATAAGCGCTGCCATCGCGGAAGTACACCTGATTCCTTCTATGGTCCGATTTTATGTGCCAGCGCAACTGTCACTTGTAATATTCAGCGATGACCTGACTAGCTACTTTATTCAATAGCGATGTCAGCGCAGAAGGTTAGTTATGTACCCGCGATGATCCAGATTGGGCAAATTTGTTCCAACAGTCAGCCTTCCAGATGACTCCAGACTTGGTTGTTGGCATAGTTTATGTCGCCCTCCTTTCTCTGGCGTGGCTGTTCCGTCATTTGTGCTACCTTCCTTGGAGATAAGCTCACTCTTCTCATGGAGACTCCTTCTCCTATTTAAACCCTCACCATTACTATGTGTTGCTAGTTTTTTGATAGTTTTTGGAATGGTTGCTGATAGTTGGCTAGTGGAGCAGTGCTGTTAGTGTTTGTGAGTTTGCTAGATAGCTGGTGTGAGTGTGACAAGTGTGGGATTGCTTATAGCTTGAGGAAGGTTGTGAAGTGCCCTTAATCTTGTGTAAAACTTGTGAGTGAGAGAGACTTGTGTTGGGAGATCCATCTTCAAAGAGTGAATGCTTGAGGAACATGCTGGCTGGATCCCTCTGAGAAGGCTTGTGACATCAAGACTTTGGTTGTAAGCTTACTCTTATTTCATTATTAATGCAATCAATGATGTTTTCCTATGTCTTGTATGTAATGTACTTGATAGCTCATGACTTCTTGACTTTGTGAGTAAACATATCATTGTTTTTTTCCGGTTACGTGCTTTGTTGTATTTCCTTTGCATTGTTTCAGGTTGATTACTCATTCGGAGAAGGAAGTAGAAGCTGGAGCAGTGCAATGCAACTCCATCGAACACTGGTTGAGGTAGGCCTCCAACTATGACTGTTTAAGGAAAGCTATTGTTGATCTGTCCTTGTTTGTGACTAGACCCACTCTAGGGCTAGAGGGGTTGCCTCTATCCATAGAGGGAACACTTTCCTACATCACAAATTGTCGACTCAGCTGGGGAGCTTTGGCCTTTGTTCTTTTCTTGTTTGCTCTTGTCTTGATTTTTGTTTTGGTCTTTTTGAAGTATTGGGGATTAGTTACCAGTCTTCTGAGTTTCTTGGGCTGATTTGGGAAATGCCCTTATTTGGTTAAAGATTGATTGTCTTTGATTTGGGAGTTTTTGGTTTGCCTATTACTATTTTGAACATCATCTCGACTTTTAATTTAACAGTCGTGCTGTCATCGCGTCACCCCTTCCGTGGTATCCTATTCATCGCGTAATTACGCTTAATAGTCACGATGGTTCTGTAAATCAGACCATCGCGGAAAAGGCGTGTACTTTCGTGCTGACATCGCTTTGTTGTTGCGGTGTGCTCTTTATCAGCACTTGTTGTTTGTGTTTCACCTGTGTTGATTGCTGTAGAATTGATTTTTTCAATTTTCCCTCCTGAATCCATCAGTCTTGCTAGTCCCTTGCTGTTCTCACTTGTTTGATAACTTGTTTTCATTGTTTATAAGTTGAGGCACTCTCTCGTGAGCTTTGTTGAATGAATCTTGTTTTTCATGCTTTGTGACCTAGTTTCATTGTTTCAAGTCTTTTGGATCAATTTCTCTTGGTTGCTTGGTTGCTCGAAGATTCGTTTGCAGCTTGTTGTTGGTTTGATTGAGCCTTCCCCTTTGCTTACTTTTGGTTGATTGTTTAGTGATTGTTGTTGGACCAATCTCACCATTGATTTGATTTCTCTTCACTACCTGGACATTGATTACAGTTGTTTGGATCAACCGTTTTTCCACATTTGTTTATTGCTTATTGGTTTCTTTCAGATTAGAGACATCAAAATCAAAAGGATTGCATTTCATTTAGCATGCGAAAGTGAAAGTGAATTTGCATTTCAAGTTGCATATTGAAAAGCGAATGATTAAATCTCTCATTAGTAGTATCCGTGCACTTTAGGAATTGATGTCTGCTTGCATTGACTGACTGCTTTGTTGTCTTGGTTTTCTTGGTTTGGGAATGATCTCTCTACCCTCCCATAGGTAGGTTTTCATTGAAAAAAATGACATTTCATTCATTCTAGCTGCATCCTAGGTTTTGTTATATACATACGGTAAGGCCTGAAAATTGAAATATAATTCGAGATCATCTCTAAAATGAACTGAATAAACCTAACAACGTATTGGAACATAACGCACACATTTAGAGGTCTAGGCTAGAGATGTGCTCCGGTGTCGTTAAACCTAGTCACTTTTGTTTCCACTCAAGGTTGGGTGATTCCTCCTTCTGTGACTCAATAGTGGTCTAGCATGAAATTGTGCTCCCATGTACCATCGAGTATATGCTGGGAGACCCCACTAGGATATCATCCTTTATCCTTAGGAAGCCATGTCTGTTGCCTTACAAACCGTAACACACCGAACATAGCATTCAGGACAATTGACTGCCGTACGGAAAGTCCTTGGTTTTCATATGACTGCCAAGGTGTATATGCAGTTTTACAGATTTGTTTGGTAAACCTTTTGCCTAGCTCTCCAGAGTAGTCACTTTCATTCCTTTTCGGACTCCCTAAAAGAAAATTTCCATCTGAGCACTTGTCAATTCAGGCTCATTAAATATTCGAAGGTGACTAGAGTCATCTTTTTGTCCTTTTCTCAACTCTTTAAAGATGAAAAGGTCAAGTTCTGTTCCTGTGTCTTAAAATTTATTTGGCCACGATTCACATTGACCCTGTTACATCTTGTTTGCGTTCGTTTGAGTAGGGTTCTTTCTCGTTCCCGATGGAAACATTCCCCGAGTCTACCGGCCAAGGTTTTCCCCAGATGGAAATCCTGGTCCATTTCCTTCATTTGGAAATGTCGGTGCTCCGTATATGGCAACCTTGTCTTTGCCTGGGTTAACCATCGGTTTGCCCGTATGGTTGTTTTCCACCTCGATGGTCTCGAGTGTCATGACTTCCATTCCACCATCCCCTTCATCCGAACCATGACATGTTGATTCCAAGGTGGAGCTTGCGCCTTCTTCCGCTGTTTCTTCCTCCTCCTCTCCTTCGCCTGGTGAAAGTCTCACACCTAGTAACCAGGAGACTAAGAAGAAGAAGAAGAAGACAAAGAAGAAGAAGAAGTCCGATAAATCCAAGGCCACCTGTGCAGTTACTGCTCCAAGTCCATCTCAGGTCAGACTACCTTCTACTCCTCTGCAGAAGGTTAAGTTTCCTTGTAAGTTGTGCAAGGGTGACCATCTTCTTCGTGATTGTCCTAGTATTCCTAGGATCTTAGACGTATGGTCTCGCGATCCGGCTCGTCCCCCATTGTCCTCTGACACTCATGGAAATGCTACCCTATCAACTGGCAATAATAAGAAGGAAGGGAAGGCTCGATTCCCCTATAGACTGTGTGAAGGCAACCATCCCCTTCACCTTTGTCCACTCATGGATAAAGCTTCCGCCGTTTTGGAAAGTCTTACAGCTTCTTCACCTCATCTCCCCATTGGTTATCAGAGGCTCTCTTCAGACCCTCTCCTGATTGACAAAGAGATTGACTTAGATTCTTCTCTTGTCTGTCCTCCTCCTTCCGAGCCTAGCTGTGTTAAGCCTATTCCAGACCAACCATTGGTTGGAGGGAGTGTCAACTTGGGTTCACCGCCAGTTGATCACTCTATTTTGGAAGAATGTCATGCTCATGTTCTTCTTGTCTCGTCAGATTCTCCTGAGTCCGAGAACGACCCTCCTATCCCTGCTCATCAAGGGGGTCGTCCTTTGGTTCCTGTAAGGCAGGGGGGCAATCATACGATTCCCCCACCAAGTAGTTTGGTCGTTTCCTTCAACTGGAGTCACTTGACTGCTTTCCACCTTCCATCCTATGTGCCTTTTGAGATTACAGTACACGCCTACGATAAGGCAGTACCTGGCACTGTTCTGGATGAGGGTGTGTTTGTCAGTCTTATGCCTTCCACTACTTGGAAAGCTCTGGGTTCCCCACAGCTTGTGCCATTCACACAAAACCTGTTGGCATTCGACGGAGAACCCTGTCAACCTGTAGGGATCCTCCCAAAGTTGCCTGTTACTTTGGGGGGCAAAACCGTCTATATAGACGTCATGGTTGTCCAAGGTGCGAATTTCAGTCTTCTCCTTGGCCATGACTATATTTATGCCATGGGGGCCCTCGTTTCTTCCCTTTTCCGTCTGGTTTGTTTTCCACGTGACAGAAGAATAGTGACTATAGATCAATTATTGTTCTTTAGTCCCCCGGGGCCTACTGCATAGCAGTCATCCCCTCTTGGTTCCTGCTCACAAGCAGTACCTTCCTTGCCACAGGTCAATTATGTGGCTACTCGTTCCATCTCCGCCTCTGCTGTTAATCATGCAGATGGTCTCGTACATCATATACTGGGGGCATTGGAACCTGATCTGTCATTGGTACATCACGACATGTATTCCTCCCAGAGTGCATTTCTTCCATCCTGTGAAGACCTCTTGGGAGCCATGTTCTCGGATGGCCCATGAACAGGGATACGAGCATAGTTCCTGATCTTGTGTCAAGCTCGTTAGCAAATGAAACAAGGAATCACCAGCATAGTTCCTGATCTTGTGTCAAGTTCGTTAAACAATGAAACAAGGGTTATGAGGATGGTTCTTTTACCATGTCAACCTCATTAAAAAATGAAACAATCTCCCTCTCCAAATCGAGTCTTTGATTAAGATCTCGTAAAATCCAAGTCGAGTCTTTCCCAAATCTCGCAAGTGAACCTTCATTCCATCCACTTCGTTGAATGCAATGAAGCTTGGGGGGCATGCACCTCGATTTGCGTCATTATGCTGGGGGCATGCGAACTTATAACAAGCATAGTTTTTCGTTTCAAGCTTGTGTAAACATGAAACCGAATCCAAGCACAGTTCTTCATGGTTCAAGCTTGTGTAAAAATGAACCCATACCTAATTTACATCTCGTGATTGCCGTTTATCCGCTAAATTTTGCTAGATGAGCTTTGGTTGTTTCATTCCACTACCACCGTCTCTTTGGCTGATCATATTCTTTCACTTGGTTGTTTTCCTTTCCTGAGGAACCACAATGATGAGTGGTTTTATTAGCCAGCCTCTTGACCATTACATGTTTTGAGCAGTTCCACCATTGTCGAAACCAATTGCTACCCTTTATACCACTCGCTCCTCTAGGACGAGTCTCCTTTAAGCTCTTTTTTGACTCGTAAAAGATGAAAAGATTACCGAGTATTTTTCCCTTTTTGACTCGTTAAAGAAAATAAAAATGGAGGTCTACTTTCAGCTCTTTTCCGACCGTTTAAAGACGAAAAGATTGCCGAGTTTTCCCTCTTGACTCGTTAAAAGAAATAAGAGGCGGTCGACTTTAAGCTCTTTTCCGACCGTGTAAACACGAAAAGATTTCCGAGCCTTTGTCGTTTTGGGTTCGTTATTGGTTACGAAACGACGTGATTTCGGTCACTTTTCTACTTTTTCAGGTCAAAGTCACTAACCATGAAAAGTACTCCTCGATCGTAATGGTTGGGCGGTTCTTTCGAGTATCATTTTATACTTTTTCGGGCTCGAGAGACACAAATCTACGAAAAAGGACCCCCCCTGGAGTTTTCTTTTCCGTGTCTTTTTCAAACTCCCTAAACATGAAAAAGACTTCGATTTTTGCCTATGTCGGACTCGTTAAACCCTCACGACATCGAACTCGTCACCATGACAAGACTCGAGCTTCTCCTTCCTAGGGCTCGTTAAACTATTACTGGGTTGGATTCAAAAGCAGGTTTATCATTGATTGTTCATGGTAGCAAGTCACTCTTGAACATCGACACTTTTGCTTCTTGTCGGGTTGGGACATCCATACATCGTCATTTAGCCTTCTGCGGGTTTGGGTTGTCATTTAGCCTCATTCCATCTGATTCATGCCGTTTCCATCGAGCCTCTGATCCCTTGGTACCTGAATGTTGCCACCCTCCGGAGTCGTGTCACCGATATGTTCAAGAGTATAATCCTTCTGTAGTTTACACCCTTTTCGTCTCCTCTGATACTATGTTTCATCATCTACCACTTGTTCCTTATCTCGTGTCGTTGATGGGGAAACATTATGGCCCTCTTGCGATGGGTCGTCTCCTGTCGACATCGGCTCATTATCCAGGAGATTGATCTAGAGATCCCCTTTGGTACCTTAGAGCTTTCATGCCCCAATGGCAAGTTCTTCACACCTGACGGTCGACTTCCATCATTGGTCGCCGATTGGGTGATTCCACGAGTGTTCAACTTCAGCTCCTTTTTCACACTTCATGGATTGTGCTAGACAGTACCTTGAGAGCCATTGGCATTATTGGTGGTTTCTCTCGCGCTTGTTAATGGTTTTCATCATTGACCGGTAATCAAGCGACTTTCTATCCTGCTCGACCTCAGCACATCTATTCGCATGTTAGGATTTGTACTATGATTGGATGGGTTCAAGACCCCAAACTCAAATTACACATATTCGGGCTGCGTGGATTGTTTTATGATTACATGACTCACTGATGGATGGCTGCGACCATACCTGAGTCTTCATGGATGGCTGTGACCATACCTTTATCATCATCATGGTCTCATAAGATGGATGGCTGCATCCATACCGCAGACCTATTTCATATGTCTTTTGGATGGTTGCGCCCATGCCTAGACTACATGTAATTCATCATCAGAGATATCAGTTATACTTGCGTGCAGGTTCTTCCAGATGGTGTTCCAGCTCAGCCAGTTTCGTAAAGAATTTCACCCCTCCCACTCTCTCGGGCTTCATACTTTAGGGGGCATCTGTTACACAGTAATTTGTCACTGTCTTCACTCCAGTCTTCCTACTGTGTCATGTGTCCAAGTAAAACATGCTCACATTAGACAAATGCTCTCTGATGTTGCCAAATGACCCACTTTTCCTAATTTATCTGCCTCATCACGTATGTTGGCTAAATAAACGCGCTGAAGGGTGCTCCAAAATAGCCCATAAGCACTGCCATCGCGGAAGTACACCTGATTCCCACGATGGTCCGATTTTATGTGCCAGCGCGACTATCGCTTGTAATATTCAGCGATGACCTGACTAGCTACGTTATTCAATAGCGATGTCAGCGTGGAAGGTCAGTTATGTACCCGCGATGATCCAGATTGGGAAAATTTGTTCCAACAGTCGGCCTTCCAGATGACTCCAGACCTGGTTGTTAGCATAGTTTATGTCGCCCTCCTT
Organism: Pinus tabuliformis; assembly: GCA_031772625.1. NCBI lineage: Eukaryota > Viridiplantae > Streptophyta > Pinopsida > Pinales > Pinaceae > Pinus > Pinus tabuliformis. Next base: position 479,995,681 of record CM062817.1, on the reverse strand, counting down.
TCTCTGGCATGGTTGTTCCGTCATTTGTGCTACCTTCCTTGGAGATAAGCTCACTCTTCCACCTTTCATGGAGACTCCTTCTCCTATTTAAACCCTCACCATTGTTATGCGCTGCTAGTTTTTTGATAGTTTTTGGAATGGTTGCTGATAGTTGGCTAGTGGAGCAGTGCTGTTAGTGTTTGTGAGTTTGCTAGATAGCTGGTGTGAGTGTGACAAGTGTGGGATTGTTTATAGCTTGAGGAAGGTTGTGAAGTGCCCTTAATCTTGTGTAAAACTTGTTAGTGAGAGAGACTTGTGTTGGGAGATCCATCTTTAAAGAGTGAATGCTTGAGGAACATGCTGGTTGGATCCCTCTGAGAAGGCTTGTGACGTCAAGACTTTGGTTGTAAGCTTACTCTTATTTCATTATTAATGCAATCAATGATTTTTTCCTATGTCTTGTATGTAATGTACTTGATAGTTCATGTCTTCTTGATTTTGTGAGTAAACAGATCATTGTTTTTTTCCAGTTACGTGCTTTGTTGTATTTCCTTTGCATTGTTTCAGGTTGATTACTCATTTGGAGAAGGAAGCAAAAGATGGAGCAGCACAACGGAACTCCATCGACCATCGGTTGAGGTAGGCCTCCAACTATGACTGTTTAAAGAAAGCTATTGTTGATCTATCCTTGTTTGTGACTAGACCTACTCTAGGGCTAGAGGGGTTGCCTCTGTCCGCAGAGGGAACACTTTCTTGCATCACAGTCGCTTCTCAAGGCCTTGATCTTCTTCCTTGACTCTTTCTCGACCAAAGCTTTGAACTCAAAAAACTTTGTGAAAGTTTGGTCCTTCTTCTACATGAAATAAATCCAGCATTTACGAGAATAGTCATCAATGAAAATCACATAATACCTTTGCTTTGCTGTGGATGCCGTCGAGAATGGTCCACACAAATCAGTATGAACTCGCTCTAAGATAGCCTCTGCTTGACTGTCTCGATCATGAAGGGAAGACTTGGTGTACTTTCCCAAGGTACAACCTTTGCATGTGTCAACTTGCTCAAGTTTACCTTTGGGAAGTCCTGTAGATATTTGTTGCATCATCTTCAAAGCCCCATGATGCAAATGGCCCAATCGCCTATGCCACAACTCACCAATGTCTTGGCTTTGCACTAATTCTACTTTCGTACATAATGCTGCACAATCATCTACCTCTATTTCATAGAGATTCTTCACCCGAATCCCTATCCTCTTGGTCTAACCTATGGCTATGTGTCTTAGGAACGCCTTTCCTTTACTGAAGACAACATTGTAGCCTTTGTCTGCTAACATTGCAACTGAAACCAATTTCTTCTTCAGTCCAGGAACATACATCACATCTGTTAAGGTGAGAAGAGCTCCATGCTCCCTCTAAAAAGCAATTATTCCCACTCCTGAAACATTATACCTTCCATCGTCCCCCATCTTTATGCACATCTTGAGGTCTTTCTCCTCCAAGGCAATGAATAAATTTTTATCACCAGTCATGTGGACTGAAGCTCCACTATCAAGATACCAGACACAACCCATCATCAATGACACCATGCATGCGATGTGGGTAAAGTCCATTCGAACTAAGAGGCTAATGCCTCACCTTCCGATCCTTCCAAGGATCCCTTCTTGGACTTCTTCGATGGGAAATTAGTCACATAATATCCCATCTTGTGACAATTAAAGCATCTTACTTTAGACATGTCACCCTTCTTCCCTCCATGAGAAGAATTCGATTTGAAATGGGAAGCCTTCCCCTTCCCTTTCCTTGCCTTACTTGCTAAGGCCAGATTTTATTCATCATCATTCTTGGATGAAGAACCATCTCGTGTGCTCCTCCTGATCTCCTCTTGCATTAGATCCGACCATAGTCGTTCCCAATCCAACAGTTTCTCCCTTCCATTCACAGAGTCCTGGTAGCTATTCCAACTCTTTGGAAGGCCAAGGAGAGTGAGGCTCACCATATCATCATCGGTAGTAGCTATTCCCACACTGCCAAGCTCATCTCTACAGGTGGTGAGCTTGTTCGGATATGTGGAAATAGTATTGCCCTTCTCCATCTTGATTCTTCGAAGCTTATCCTTGAGCGCAATTCCCTCTGGTCGCTATTGTTCTGGTAGAGGTCCTTCAATGTCTTCCACATTGAATATGGAGTATCCCTCCCATGGAGACTGGAGACAATATGGTCTCGAACTCCATCAAGGATGATCTGTCTCGCCTTCGCCACACACTTCTTCCACTCAGCCAACTCTTGTGCATTAGTTGAAGCTGGCTTTGGGATTTCTTGATCAATGAATTCCTTTAAGCCATTGTCTTATAATACGGCCTCCATTCTATCTTTCCATGCTATGTAATTAGAGCCACCTTCCAAGGCATACTCGAGTCTCAAGCCATAGAACGTCGTTGGCCAACCTTGAAGTATGATATGAATTCGATTTGCACCTGCAACCCCAAACTTCAAACTTTGAATTCTCTTCTCAATATACTGTTCACAGCTCTAATACCATGTAGAAAATCTAGTGATAGGTTAACCCGATAATGCAATATAAATCAAAGCATAATACTATAACCTGCTTCTACTATCAATTTGCGGAAGCTTAAAGATTGAGCTGAACAATATAACTAGAAGAAGAAGAATCAATGGCACAATACACATGAAAATACTTTGGGGAAAGTCTCAAATAAAAACCCCACACTATTGTATTATCATACATGGTGGAAATACATAGGAATTATACAAATCCTTAGCTCTCACAGCTAGCCAGCTCTCAATACAATCCTCACAGATGCTTACAGGAAATCTTGGCTTCTCTCCACGCTTCCTCTCTGCCCTCCAAGCTCCTATTTCCTTGTGTTGTTCCTTGTGGATGATTAGCCTATTACCAAGTGGAAAAATAAGCCTTCAAAATTGCGTAATCCTCAAGGATGAATCCTTGACTGCATGCATGATTTTTCTCCATGAGAAAGCACATGCAACTGATAGTACATTGTCCTTGAACATTAATCTCAACTGGGTCTTTCTCATAATATACATGCATGATTTTCTGATGAGGGAATCTTCAGTTAACTAGAGTAGCACTAGTTGAGTGCATTAATGCATCAACTGACTGTTAACTCACTATTAGTTCCTCAAACAGTTTGAAACTAATTTAACTGGACTTAACTCAGTATACTGAGTTAACTAATTACAACTCAAATATAACTCAATATTATCTCCTTAATTTAAGGGATAACTTTTGCATGACTTCAGAAAGACTTCTAACTTGAATTTATCCAACTAATTAATTTAAAATAAATTAATTAATTATTTCCAAGTAGCTGTTAACACTAAATCCGATTTTAATTCACAATTTAATTCAAGGAAAAATTAAATTGGAATATTCTTGTTGCCATATTTCAACAACTTTTCACACAATAGCAACTTAATTCAGGTCTTTAGAGATTTTAGGTACTTATCTTTTGGTCCCTTGAAGAACCTGTGCTCTTCTTCACTGTACTTGGTAGACGTATCGATCGCGAAATCAGTGATGAATCCTCCGAGCATACGATCGATCTAATGGTCGATGGCCCACGTGATGTTATTTTTTGAAGCCTCCAAGCGCTTCACCAATTTGGGGGTCCACACAATAGGGTCGTCTAGCGTCCACGTACCCTGACTATCCACTAATTTGGACAACCACTCGTGCAATTCACAAGGAAAATAGCAGAAAAATATTTCGAGTTCGTTTGTGAATAGGTATCTATTCAGCCACTCTTCCTTCGACAACTGCGGATTTCTGTTCTCCTGGGTTGCAAACGCGTGCAACTTTCAATCGATCCATTTTTCAATTTCTTTCTTAGTGGGGAACCACTTATCACACATTCCTCAGCAAGATCCCAGCCCCGATAACAAAACCATTTGTTGGCTTGATGGGGCCTAACCCAGGTTCAACGTTAGTTATGCCAACCAACAAAACCCTAAATTGTTGGTCCTTTTGACAAAAACCTGTGTAGCGTAGGTTGCAGTCTCACCTGAAGCAATATTGGGGGATGACAGAACCAGGTTTCTTCATCTAGAAGCATGTGTGATGCGTTCTTACAATTGCTAGGGCTTAGCTCTGTCTTCACGAACCCTAACCTTTTCGAAACAGATAATTACAGTAATTCACTTAAACAACATCTATACCTTCGCGAAGGTCATGCAACATTCATAACATGTATAAATTATATTGTTCTACCACTTTTGCGCATAATATAAGCATTCATTAATATAATTTGCAATACAAAGCGAAGATACAGAAGACTACAGAAGTAAAAATAGATACACAGACGCACAATTATTAGATCAAAACTGTCTTTATTGGATGCATTCATTCAAGTACACACTCTTTTTCCTTGCACACTCAGCCTGTGGACTTACCAAGGTATCCATGCACTCAGCTACAGGAGCCTTCCCCTTCGCCTAAGTACATGAAACATACTTTTCTTGCCTTAGCTTACTTGCCCATCAATGATTTTATATCGATTAGTTACCTTCTCGACTCGCTATGACTCTTATATTTATAGCCATTTCATTTACAGTACCATGGTCCACGAACCATGCACTAGTCTCAAAACCTTCCTAACACCTAACCACCTAAGGGACTAAAGTCCCTTTGACTCTTACTATCTTCACGCTATGCTTCCACAAATCACGAAGACTTTACATCTTTACAAAAAGTAAATACAAAATTGAACCCCAGGGACCCCATCCCAACAACAACACCAACGAATTTCTTCCCTTTCTTCTTTTTGTCATCTCCCTTCTTCTTCATTGGACGTCTCGATGAAAAATGACCCATCTCACCATAGTTGAAGCACTTGACATTACTCAAGTCCTTCTTCTTCTTACCCTTCATTCGTGCTACAAGTGCCATGTCATCATCTGAAGCCATCTTCTTCGGATGAAGATCCTCATATACCAACTCTTCCTGAATGAATTCATCCCATATTGTATTCCAGTCTAGTAATTTCTCTCTAGAGGCAATCCCTTTGATGAAGGGCTTCCATTCCTCGGTGAACCCTTTCAAAGAAATCCTCACCATATCTAAATCTGAAATAGTCACACTTACAGCAACAAGCTCATCTTTGACCTGAGACAACCCTGTTAGAGATGAAGTCACTCCTTCACCCTATATCATCTTGGTGGACTTCAAATTATCCTCCAATACGAGTACCTGATTCTCGTTCTTATTCAGGAACAAATTTGGAAGATCCATCCACATCTCATGTGCAATGTTCTTCTTGGAAAAATGAGGTATTAGGGGATCCTTCACACCATCTAGGATGATCAATATTACTCTCATATCGAAATCCTCGTAAACTTCCAACTCCTTTGGGTTGGTTGGTTTCTTGATGGCTTTCTTGGAAAACTCCCAGATCTTTTTGACCTACAAGACAAACTTGATCCTTTCCTTCCATGGACTATAGTTGGACAACCCGTCCAATCTCTCCTCATACTAGAGACTAGCCCACAACTTTGCCATTGTAGTGAGCCCTTCACCTACAATGTGAACAAGTCCCTCTTAAGTTGTACTTCACTATGCACACTCTAATTCATTGTCTTCCAAAATAGCTCAGACACCCTCTAATACCATTTTGAATTTCCGCGATCTTGGGTCTAGGATAGAATCTTAGAATCTCTGATGCTACCAAACCAATAATATCAATATAACTAATTTGCATTATGGAACAATATAAAGTAGTAAATCACACATGCACAAGTACAGACAACTTTTTACAATATATTGTACAAATATGTACAACAACCCAATCTTCCTTATATTAAAACTACTGAGTAATACAATAGTCTAGGCCTCCCATACAAGGAATAGAAGATACAATGACAATCTCGCCGTTGTCTCTATATCATATCTCGTCCTTTCGGTCCTTCACTTTCGTTCTTCTCTCTAGCTGCCCCTTAGTCCATCAAGAGACAACACATAAAGTCTCGAGGAGGGTTTCCTCCTATCACTTCTACAAGTTTCTTCTGCTACAATGGAAACGGGTTGATCCAATATTCTCTTCTAGGTCGTCCAACACCTGAGCTCCAATCTACCAATCTAGTAGACTCTTTTTTTCCATCAAAGAGATACACATTAGGCTTCAATCTTCACCCAATCTTCAGCTGTCAATCTCACTTTATGACTTCTTGTCAAGGGCTATTTTGGATAGCCAAAATGCTGCCCTCCACCAACCCAATGGAACCCAATAATTCATTGTGAAATATTCTCCTAGTTGGGGTTTCTAACAACCCAAGTCAACCCCAACAAATGGCTCCCATAGTTTACTTATAAAATTGATCCAACACTGATCCTTCACTGTAGAATCTGGCCACTGGTTAGGGCATCAAGTCTGCCCCCTCCTCTTTCGCTTCTCCAGGCTACCATCCATGTAGAAAAACAACAAACTAAGAAGGTTGAACATACCTTTTAATAGAGATATCATGCACTTCTTGACATAGGATTCCTATGGTTACAATTTGATATTTTCGGCCCTCCTAGGGTTGACTGTAACTACTATTGCAGCCCCAAAATCATGACCAAACTACCTCTAAATCACCTCGATAAGTTCATCCCTTGACTGTCCCTTGACTTGTTACTACTCAACCTTCAATAGAGAGTTGTTCCAGCTCCTTCTATGGCTCGACCTAGCCCATAATTACCATAGTCCAGATCTGCAACAAATCTGCTTCCTGTACAAGAGAGAGAACACCTAGAAAACACAAGAATACTGCCCAGAACTTCTCCTCTTCCACACAACTTCCTCCTCCACAACTTCGGCATGCTATCACAAGAAACTAGGGCACAAAACAACCCTCTTTCTCTCCTACACTAGGGCTAGAAGTTTGCGGCTACCTCAGAGGTAAGTATCTCGTATTTTTTTCACGTTGGATGTGATAAATGATCTCACATACACCTCCTTTTTATACACTAAAGGAGGGCTCCATCACATGTATTTTCATGTGCATGTTCAATTGTCATTAGCCTTCTAAACATTAGGCTGACTTGACCATACATATGAAAAACCCAGTAGTTACATTCAAAAATTCATAACTCATGACCTAGAGTTCCAATTTGAGTGAATATTGATGCATTAGTTTTGTCTTGACATCCTCTGTCACCTCAAATTTTCTCATGCTCAAATTCCTCATTTATTTGACCTAACTCCTTTGGGTACAAAACCCCAACCTTGGGTTCCAAGCCCACAAATGAATTTTGTGGTGCTCCACCCTCCAAACCTCGAACCCTAAGGCTTGGAGTACCTCCCAAGCTACTCAAAAATCAACAAACCTTCCCTTTGTGTGTCCTGTATTTAGGATCCAGTCTACCCATTCTGTAAGAACCTTGTATCTAAGAGGGGAATCCTTTGAGAGGACTCTTCTCCCTCAGCTCAGTGTTGGACATAGTGTTGTCAATGATGACAACTAGTGTCATTGACGTCAAAGGGGAAGTTTAATGAAGCAACAATGTCATTAATGAATCAAAGAAAGCAGTATGATAATCCAATCTCTTAATAGTATCTCATCAAATGATGTCAAAGTGGAATAAAGTTTATTGAGTTTTTGTCAAAGTTATGATGGTCAAATGAATCTATGGATGGTATGGTTGGAGATTCCTCTCTTTTTCTCTCTGAGACCTTTCCAACAATATATCACACTTGGTCAAACTCCTCCCAGATGAGAATATATGTCAGCTTGAAGTTAACAACTGCATTGAGGGAAAAAACACCAAATTTATTATGAAAAACACCAAATTTGTTAAATGGCATGCATATTTAGATTGGATCTATGATCTTGTGGTGAAATCTATGGTAGATGGTGCATGGAATTGCAAAATGTTTAATAGGTTAAACATCACACATCTTCTGGAAGATCCAAAGGTAATGAATGAATGGAGGAAGATCTATTGCAATCAAACCTCGAACTTGCACCCTAGTTAACAACTTGTGCACCCCCCCATTAACATGGCAAATCAGCTCAATGATTGCATCAATAGTGGCGTAGTTATAACTTGACACATCAACATGATAATGTTAGTCAGATGATGTGGAAGGATGGATGATTGCCATGTGGCAGGTACATATGGAATTTTAAGTGACCAATTGGGTTGTTCTTAGGTGACACATGACACCTCACACTGCGTGCCACATGGCGTGATGATGTAATGTTGACTTCACCACATGATCAACCAATGACCCCCTAAGGCCAAGTCATATGGCACAGTGGGTCAATCCTAAGTGAATGATGATCTTTCCGTAAAAAGCAAGTCATGATCACATGGAACAATTATGTTGTCAACCCCAAGGCCCATCCAATGGTTTGATCATATATATACATAACTAGGCAAACTTTTATGGGCTAATATTCGTAGGTGGGCTAATTTTCCATGTTTTTTCCAAAAAAAGATTTGTTAATTCACATTTTTTTCTAAAAATGATTCGCCCAAATTTTGTAGTATAAAATTATTTGATCTTAAAACCTGCCAAAATTTTATATAGAGACTCTATAAAATTATTATAAATTTGAGTATTTTTACAAAAATTTTGTTAATCATTTTATAGATTACATATGATAAACTACAAGATTTGCCAAGATTTCTAAACTTCAAGATAAATTTTTATCCTTAAAATTTTACTTGTACATAACCATGCCATGGCATAGACAACAAAAAAATGGATTTGAATTGGAACAAATAGAAGTTGGTTCATTAGCTATGTGGTTCTATGAAGGCTCATTTGTTGGTGACATTATTTGTTTTTTTACAATGGCTCTATGGTTTCTGTGGTTCATTGGATCTATGGCATTGTGGTTTTCGTTAGTTTGTTGGCTCTGTGGTTGTGTTGGTTCATTAACAACATAGCCTGTTTGGTTTCCCATCTCTATGGCTCTATGGTTTGCGTGGTTTGTTGGTTCTATCACACTGTGGTTTGCATTGGTTCATTGGATCTATGGTAAGTTGCATGGTTCATTCGCTTTGTGGCTTTGTGGGTTGTGTTGATTCGATGGAAGCATAATTTGATTAGATTGTTGACTCTATGGCTGTATGGTTTTCTTTGGTTCATTCGTAACATAATTTGCTTGGTTCACTGGCTATGTGGTTTTCAAAGGATTGTAGTTCGAGTCCATAGAGGGCTTCAATTTTGTGGCAAGAACATATGGGATTAAAATAAAAGTAGGTTCAAGCCACAATATCACTCAACATGTCGCAGAGACGGATTAGTTGTTGGTTCTAGTTTGTATGCAGGAGGTCACGAGTTCAATCCCTAGACAACTCGTGCTATTAATTTTTTTAAATAAGGTTATTGGTGCACTGAAAATCACTGGTTTGTGGAACCGTTAAAGTTTTTTTGTAGAACCCTTAAAGGGTCATCCTATATAATGCACTTAAAAATTGCTATTATGTTAAATGATTAATTTATTATATGGTTTTGGAATGATTTTCAAGCCAAATAGAATTCTAGAAAAAGAAAAATGACCAAAATTCAATTATCATCTTTCCAGGGCTCATGAAGAGTTATGGAAATAGATTTTTTATGTTGTAAAGCTCTATTTTTTTTAGCGAATATGATAAGGTTTCAGGGATGATGAGAAAGTATTGTATATCTAACAAAAATGGGATCCCTAAAAGGTGTTATGGTACCATATTAATGAGTAAGTTTCTTTGATGAACATGTTGATGAAAAATTGATGAACATGGTATGATAACATTGCAACTTGATGAACATGTTATGACAACTTGATGAATAGGGTTGTGAGAATAGTGGTATGATCAGTTTCTGAAGACTTATGTTGTTTGTGATGGGTGTGGATCCAATTTGAAATATTGTGAAAAGTGGCCCACACAGGTCGAAGAAGGAGGTGGGTGCCTCCACCGAGGTTAGAGCCTCAATCATTTAGTTGTATTTACTGTCATTTAGTTTTAACTTAGAAGGGGAATCTTTAACCATGTTAACTCTAGTTAACCCACTTTCCTCTTTAACCACATTAACTCTAGTTAACCCACCAGATAATGTCACCATTCCAATTAATTTATGTATTTCTTTTGGGACTTATAAAAATATCATTTTTTTATCTATAAATTCTTTATTCACAACCAATGCAAATAAACAAATTTGGTAACAAGAAAATAGATGCTTCACCTAAACGAATTTGGTGACAAGAAAATAGATGCTGCACCTAAACAGATCAAGTGACAAGAAATAGATTTTGCACCTAAACGGAGACGAGAAATAGAGGCTACAAGTAAACATATAGGCTAACTTATTTTTTTCTCCAAAATCACTTCTTAGAATTTCTATCCTTACAAAACTACAAAATTGCCTAACAGATTTGGTGACAAGAAAATAGATGTTGCACTTAAATAGATTAGATGACAAGAATTCTACAACTACAATTAAACATATTGTCTAACTTAGTTTAGAATTTAAATCTTGCATTAAAAAATTGTAAAACTATCTAACCTTTTTCTTTTTCTTTTGGATCTAAATCATTCATTAAAATTTAAATCTAAATCACTCATTAAAATTTAGGACAATTTTGTCTAAATCATTTATTAAAATTTGAATCACTTTTTTTTCTTTCTAAATTACTCATTAGAAATACAATTTAGGACAATTTATGCAACCAACCTAAATACTTCCACATCAAATTTAAGGTTCTAAATCTTTTTACCCATCATTTTTGACATTTCAATTTGAAAATTTTGAGGGTGATTTCAAAAATTTTCTTGAGTGTCAAATAGTTTTAAAATGAAAAAAAAACCGTTCTCTAACTGACAAAGTCCACGCAACCTTTAAATGAGGTAAGCCCATTATGACGTTTCCACGAGGGGTATTATTAGTCCCTGCCTGAGGGATTACAGCGATCGATAGAGGGTGAAATGCATATTAATCTTTAGTTGACCAGAAATATTTAGGTGCACCAAAGCTTTTAACCAAAGTTTTAATACAATAAATAAATATAAAAAAATTTATTTAAATTTTTATTTCTCGATAAAGTTTGGAGTCTTATTGCCAGACTCAAGCGTCCCAAGCAATTTATTTTCCGCGTTCATTTATGCTTATTAGTCCCTGCCATCTGGCAATGGCCAGGGACTATAGTAATCGGATTGACGATATTTAGCATTAATTCGCGCGGTTTATACACTGAGTATGCGCCTTATGCAACCAGTTGCGTAGGTTAATTATATGGTAGTTTGTTTCATCATCTTATTTGGCCTCTTCCCGAGGAGAAGAGGCCAAAAGCATATGTTATTTTCGACTTGCGTTGTTTTCATTATTTGGGAAGTGGAGATTAATGCTAGCATTAAAAGATTGCATTCAGATCTGAGGCGTATGTACACACAACAAAAAATTTAACCAAAGCTTTCTGACCACCGTCTTGTAACTGCCACCTACACCTTTCAAGACGGTGACACAAACACTACAACTACACGTTGCATGGTGGTGCCACGAATACTGCAATGGAAATTGGAATTATGGCTTATAAAAAGCACTATCTCTGCTAGAAATTGCAACACTTTGTAGTCGACTTTTCTGTAATTTCACCTTGTGCCCTGATTGCTTCTGTGTTGCAGATCAGAGGCATGCTGGCCATGGATCCAGACGCTCCAGATATTGCCATCTCCTGCTGTCGATGAGATACAGACCATCCATGCTTAGCGGCTTCATGGAGAAGTTCGAAGAGCATCATGTTGTCCGAATCGTTTTCCTTCAGAGACAGCACTGAAATTTTAGGAGTCCACCAGCAGATTCCTTCGTTGGCATCATGAATAGATGAGGTAGATGAGGCAGCTGGTTGCAACTCGTCATATTTTAGATGATGAGATCCTGCCGCCTCTATAGGTTCAACGTCTTACATGCACCTGAACATTTCACTGTTTCAGCGTCTTACATGCACCTGAACATTTCACTGTTAAGAATATAAATGATCCAATGCAAATATTTGTGTTTTCTTTTCTTTCAACGCACAGTGATTATCCAAGAATAAACAATAGCTTCAATACAATAATCCCGTACGAAAAATAACAATTGTATCGAATTGTTTCATCACAATAGTTTCAGTATTTTCAATACGCAATAGTTTTCATACCTTAATTAATTTCTAATACTTTTCATAATCTCAATACTTTTCAATAATGTTAATATTTTACAATAGTTTTAATACTTACATTAGTTCGAACCATTATACTGCTTATAATATTTTTTTGATAGTCTCAAAACATTTAACAGCCTACATATTGAGTATCACATGTATTTATTATCGCAGCTATTTGTTGTTGCCTAGTTCATCGTTTACGCCAGTTTAATTAGTATCTTTTCTTTCCATGCACATATTCTTGTCATTTGTTGTAATGACAGTATCCAAATTATCTATTGCAAATATTTTTGTTATAATTAATTATATAAAAGATTTAATTGTTATTTATATTACTCTATTTCTAAAAATGAAAATAGAAAGGGAGATTGCTAGTTCAATACCTGGAACATTGATGTCCTTCTAGGACATTTTCTTTCTCCAATAGTTTCTGTGTCCCAAAACAAGCTCTATTTCTATTTCTGCATTTCCTTCAGGTCCCAAAAAACAAGTGATTTAGTTTCTGTAAACAGGGTGCTAGGAGCGAGTTGATTTCTTATACTTGACGCATTTAAAAAACCATTGCTTCTGAGACACCAAAAAATTCTGAGGTACCAACCGTAACAAAACAACAGGATTGTACAAATTAGGGTAGAGTGAAAGCTTTCGACCTTCAATCCGTTCGATCTCCACAGCCAGCAAACTACGGCATATATAAAAAAATAAAAGAGCGGAGCAGAGAGTTCTTTCAGCATTTTAGCACATCATCTGTTGTAGACTAATAGAACAGACCTAACGCTCCTATGCTAATCCTCTGGGACTTGCATTTCATGATTTGGGTTGCAAACAGAAAGCCCATACCGGTCGAACATTAAAAAAATAATACCCAGAGCTTTATAAGCAGCTCAGACCAAGTGGGTGGGGTGCAACCGGAATGCTGGAATGGCTAGAGGGAGGACTAGACGAATCCTGCAAAATCGGTACCCCAGACAGATCAGTTGACTACTTCATAGGCGTTTCCCCTCGATGAATCATGCAAAATCATGTGAATCATGCAAAATCATATTCCAGATGCGAGTTTCGTGCCGTGCCTGGCTTGGCTTGGCCTGAAATTGCTTGAGCTTGAATTTAAACACTTTGACCATTCTGCAACCGAAATCATCATCACGCTTGCGCTCCTAAGTATCTCTTTGTCCTACCTAACCCTCTTATGCTAATCCTCTCAGACTTGCATTTTCATGATTTGGGTTGCATCTCAGACTAAGTGGGTGGGGTGCGACCCGAATGCTGGAATGGCCAGAGGGAGGACTAGACGAATCCTGCAAAATTGGTACCCCAGACAGATCAACTGACTACTCCATAGGCGTTTTCCCTTGGTGAATCATGCAAAATCGTATACTAGATGCGAGTTTCGTGCGTAGCCTGGCCTGGTTTGGCCTGGAATTGCTTGAGTTTGAATTCAAAGACTTTGACCTTTCTGCAACCGAAATCATCGTCACGCTAGGAAAGAAAGGCCAAGTTCCTGAAGGAAAGGTAACGTTGGTACGGTGTGGTGACTAATGGATAACTCAAGGACACATGAAACGCATGCAATCTCCACGTTAGAACACTCGTGCGCCCAGACGCTCAAATTTGACATATGCCCTGTAACCAAAACTAAATAAATAGCTCTTGTGTTCGTTATGGCTATACTTTATCTACGACTATTTATTATAGATATTTCTTATCATAGTAAGTCTAGTAGGTTGGGGACTCTTTCTTTTTATTTCTTTTTCGGCGTATCAATGCAATATTGTATATTCTTGATAGGTAGACTATTGCGCGTAGTATTAGAGTAGTAGATGTAGCTCACGTGCACTAAAACTATTATGGCTATACTTTATCTACGACTATTTTTTATAGATATTTCTTATCATAGTAGGTCTAGTAGGTTGGGGACTCTTTCTTATTATTTCTTTTTGGGCGTATCAATGCAATATTGTATATTCTTGATAGGTAGACTATTGCATGTGTGAAAATACCTTAATTTCTCATGAAAATCTACAGGCTACTCTGTCACTCCATGTGAAGGATGACTTTGCAGAATCCCAAATTTCACAAATCGATAATCTGATACATAAACATCCCATGATTGAATCTGCATAGACAAAAGTTGAGGGAACATGATCCCTACTTCCAGAAACTGTGATTATTCATCACGCATGAGAAATCAATGTACCATGGTCTCCATTGCAGCAGGAAAGCAGCACTTTGACGTCAACGCAGGCATTTTCTGGATCATGTCCTCCTTCGGAATCATTACACATTCAGAGTTCAGCTAATTTGGTTCTTGAGTTTACTACGAAGGGTGAAACTTCTGATGCTCCCGTTTTTGAATCAACATCTTTATTGGTAAATGATGAGACTGCAAATAATTATTTGGTGAAGTTTTCAAACAAACCATATATAGCTAGCTTAGGTTTATCAACTTCTCCAAGTATGCTGCTGCAGTCTTCTACGGATGATTTAATTTCTCCAACTGCATTTGGAGACATTCCAAATGAGGGTACAACTGGGGAAATTGTTCACCTTCCATTTGTTTCATCTAAAGGGTCTCAATTGAATGAAATGGTTCAGACACATGAATCTTTCAATGCTACTGGACCTTTTCCTGCGTCAATTATGGATGGTGGTGACCCCACTCTTCCTGTCAAAGACATCATTAATAATTATAGCAAATCATTCTGGTCCAGCAGGAGGACTTCATGAGGGATCTTCTTTGAAGACAGTTCCCAATCAACCAAATTCTGTAATAGGCCATGGACCTTAGACTCAGGCAAGTTTCCCCCCATAGGGGGAGCTTTTAGAGGATCCATATACCGTGTCAATTAAGGCAGTCTCTAAGGCTTGTTTTAGTATAGCTTGTAGGAACTAAATAGGAATTCGAGTTCTCTTTTGATAATTTAAGTCTCAACTTAGTCTCCTTTACGCACAACTTAGTTTCCTTTACGCACAGGAGACTCACTTGTTTTCAACAGATTCTCTGCTCTGCTACTGAAGTTTCCTATGACTGTATTAAAGCTTAGATGCTTTTGCTTCAGCACAAGTAACTAGTTTTAACTTGATGCAGGGACTTGCTGCCTCGCAACTTTCCTTGTTTATGCAGGTAATTGCAAATATGGGATATCTTGACTAGCTAACAGGGAAAATCACGAACGTAAATCATACTTTACTGATTATAAAGAATTTCTGGTTCAAAATTTAGTTTGTTTCTAAATGTGAAAATTTAGAGAGGGGCTTGTAACTCAAATTATATATATATATATATATATATATATATATATATATATATATATATATATATATATATATATATATATATATATATATATATATATATATATATATATATATACCTTTTTAAGATTTTGTAATTTCCTTTTAAGAAAAGTTGCAAAAAAATCAAATTATTTCAAATTTATTATTGTTAATATCTCATATTAAAATTTCAAAAATCTATATCTAAATAAAAAATCAAAAAATAATTAACATTATAAAACTTTTATGGTTGTTATAACATTCAAAATGTAAACATTTTGATAACCTATATCATTAGGAGTTGATCTTAGGGTGTGAGAGTTATGAAGAAAACAATGAAAATAGACATGTGTATCTCCTTCTCATACATATTATAGAATGCCCTTAAGAAGTGATATACACTCCAATAATCATAGTTCCTAATCTAATTCACTTACTAACTATGAAGTATAAAATCATTCTAAGTTAAATGATAAAATATATAAACATCCTCACCAATATGTCTATGTGAATCATTCCAAATATGTCTCTCAATGAACTATTTTTTACTTTTACAACCACAAATGCTATATCCATTCCATATAATCTTCTTGCAATTTGCAAAATCACAACATGAAAACAAGCAACATGCCTATGTAGCATCACCATGTGTAGCAAGCCCAAAAATATATAGCAACATTGAATCATCATAAAAATATACTACTCACTACTAATATAGAGCCGACAAATATCATCTATGAACTACCCAAAAATATATAGCAACAATGGATCATCATAAAAGTATACTACTCACTACTAATTTAGAGCCTATAATAAATATTGTCTATGATCTTCCCTTACAATACCTATTGAGTTGATGTTGTATTAATAATGCCACGTATTTTTTTTGCAAAAAGTAATCATTGATTAGGTAATTTTGGCATCATAAAGGAGTGATATATTGAGTTATGTGTGTGTGTGTGTGTGTGTTCAATAACCCCCCATTTATTTATATATAAATCTCTTAGGAAATTATTATATAAATAATGGGGACCCTTTAAATTTTTAAATCATAGAAAAATAAAACATTTTAGTATTCTAAAAGGACAAATTTCAGTTTATTTGAATAAAAATCTAAATTTCATTGGCCCAAACAACTCGAACGAGCCTACCTTAAACAAATCCGGACGTTATCACACTTCACAAGTCCTAATGAGTAACTCCTTGTTTTATCCTTTTGAAATGGTGCGATGTGATAAAATATATTTCAAATCACATATCCCAATGCATATAGCCCCCGAGAACAAAAACATACTTAAGCTTTAAAAGCCTTAAGTATTGTTAACATATCTGCTCTATATTGGAGCTTACCCACATCTCAAAACTTATAACGAGTGTGATATAAAATCCTTGAGGACCTCTCCAATTGCAATATGCGATAAACCTTCCAGATCTGATATAACAATTAACGCAACCCAATAAATATGTCGCGTCCGGATGAATCACAAATTAGCAAAAGGTAGGCTGCTCCATTCACTTCCGATTGCGATAAAGCTCTTTATTAAAGCTCGCCTTTAATAAGATCATAAGAATGAAAAAAATGAAGGAAAAACACATTAAAAAAAAATAATACTAAGTCATCGCTTGGGCTCACTCCACTGCCACATCATTCCTCGCAATTTCGCAATCACAAAAGGCTTTTGGTCATTTTCATTGTCCTCTGCTCCGAACCCTCAATTGCGATATTACGATCATCGCATGCGGACTTCCAATACCCAAATGACCGATATAATGGTATCGCAATCGCATATCGGGAAAACACATTGAGACATGGTTACAATTACCATTTGAAAGGTTTTTTGTGATACGATCTATTAATGGAATAATAAATTATCACGTGAAGCCATGATTTCAGTTATTAAGGACTTCTAATGGTATTTATGATTTAAATCCCCAAGGTGATTTGATGGCCTTTATGTAGATATTTCATATTTTTCACATTTAAAATATATTCTCCATCATTTCAAACCTTGTATGATCAAACACTCCCACATTTCAAACATGTTGTTCTTCATTCCTTTATGTTTCCAATTGTAGGTTAAACCCGAGAAGCAACAGTGTAACATAATGACCAAAGAAAAGAAAGGGAAGAAAGCCATGGAAGCTTCACAACCCACACCTTCTGCTTCTGAAGTAACATAAATGCCCCCACTTTTCTCGGACACTACGTGCATGATAGACAATGGAACATCCTCATGGGAATCTATGTATCAATTGCATGAAAGTGAAGGACCCAAGGTAATTCAAAGAGTGGTGACAACAGATGCTACTTCATCTTCTGAAGCCTCCAACTATGAAGTTTCCAACTCTTTTCTTCACAGGGTCGCTGCTCGACCCAAGATCCTTCCTTACACCTATATGGTGAAATGGATAATTGAGAACATCAATATCACCAATAGGACATTCTTGACTTCAAGAAAAATAGTCATCGGGTCTTTTACAGCTCAAGGTTTGAAGAAAATGTACCATATACCCGACCCACAGAAGGTATATGGAAAAGCTTTCCTCAAACAGTTTGCAAGCGATAATGAGGTGGAATTAGATCCAATTAAACGATGGAGATCCTAACCAAACAAACAAAAACATGAAAAGTCAGGTATGTACTCTATATCTTCTCTTGCCACTCCCTATTCTTATATCGTAGCTATGATGTGTAGGCTATTCGGGTACCCTAATACAACTAAATTCTCAGTCGAATGGGTTCCTCTTATTGAGGTAGCATCATATTCTTATATAATGGATTGGGGCACTATCATTTCAAATAATATTGCCTCCCAAATCTGAGAATATAGACAAAATCGGTATGTTACTACCAGAGTAGTTCCACCATTCTTTATGAGTGCATATATCATGGATGCAGTTTGTTTCACTTCAGATTTCCCAACCATGGGATGGAAATGGACCATTCAAGACCCCACTCCTATCCATGTATATCATAAAATCCTATGGGAATCTAATTTCCACGCCCATTTTTATAAAATTTGCCAAGGAGTCATGCTGCCAATACACCAAGCTATTTTTTATAAAATAGCCCCAAGACTGTCCGAAGAAGCCAAAATTGATTTGATACCAATAGGTAGGTGGTTTGGTGAATAACTATTTACCTATGTTAGAGTCTATGGAATTCTGGTACCTCCTCATGTTCTCCCATTATATGTCCCTCATAAAATACTGGCTAGGGAGATTGCCTATCAAATTGTAGGGGATGGATTGACAAAGACCCTAAAGGAAGCCAAGAAATATCTATGGCCTTCATTCCCTATCCAATGTGGTGTATATGCTCTACATGATTTCAAGCATGCTTCACTTGAAATTGATAACATAACATGTTTAAATCTTGTTGCTATGCCTGACAGACAGTTTAATCCAAACAAAGTAGCACAAAATGTTACTACTCAAGTAAAAATTAGGCAATTCAGTCATGAAGATGATGACTATGATAACCTCTTTGAATCTTCCGAGATATTCTCAAAAGTACAACACCTGGCCACATTGAAACTTAATCCAGAAAAGCTAGCGTAATTCAAAGAATAGAGGGAAAAAAGAGTGCAAAACATCCCTTTGGATATGTTGAGGATTTCTCAACCAATTTCCCAAGAAGAGTAGAGTTCAAATCAGGGTTTAGATAAGGATTCAGAGCAGGGTTCAGAGTAGAATTTAGAACAGGATTAAGAGCAGGTTTCTAAAGATATTGAAGTGGAAGATAAATCCACAGAAATTCATACTGATAAAACACCCTTCAATAATGAAATAGATGAAGCCTCAAAACAATTTGATCAATAGATTAAAGGATAGCAAGGGGAAGAGAATATTGAGCTGGACAAAACATTCAACACACCCTAGAACGCTAGAAAAAGATCGTTTACTGATAGGGCTTCTGATAAAGTTGTCACTACATGTAGAGTTTTCCTACAAATCAGTTAGCTCTGATACCATGTAGAAATTCCCACATGTAGATCACTTGATAATGTAATATACTAAAGCAAAATACTTGATCTAATTCTACAACCAATTTAGCGAAAGCTTAATCGAACATGAGCAACATCAATAAGAACACATATAACTGATATGGAGAAATCAATAACACACACACAACTAGCCAGCTCTCAGTACAATCCTCACAGATGAAGGTGGAAATACATCAGGATTACACAAAGCTTTAGCTTTCACAGCTAGCCAACTCTCAGTGCAATCCTCGTGGATGCTCACAGGCAATCAATAATTATCCTATGCCTTCTCCTCTGCCCTCCAATCCTCCTATTTCCTTGCACAGTTTTTCCTAGGTGATCCTCTTGTTACCAAGTGTAACAATGATCTCACACCCTATAAAACTGCACAATCCTCAAGGAACCTTAATCCTTCTACTTGGATGATTTTCCTTTATAGGAAAAATCCATCCAACTGATAGTACATTGTCCCTCCTCTGATCTCAACTAGGTCTTTCTCTAAACTGACATGCATGAGTTATTTATGAGAGAATATTCAATTATCTGAAGTGCAGCAGTTACATGCATGCAAGCATTAACTAATTGAACTCACATTAATTTAAACAAACTGTTTAAATCAAATATAACTGGACTTGACTCAGTTAACTAAGCCAACTAATTACCACTCAAATTAGAACTCATCCTTATCTCTTTAACTGATGGATAAATTCCTCAATTAATAGATAAACTGTTGCATGTCCTCACATAGACTTCATGTTTGATTTTTCTTAACTAATTAACTCAAGATAAATTAATTAATTAATTTACAAACTACTGTTAATATCAAATTTGAATTTTACTTCCTATTTCTAGTCCAGGGACTGACTAAAATACGAATCCATCCCGAATTGCTAAAAATAGAATGCTATTTTTAGCACTTCCATTTTTCATTCCCTGTTGCCCAATCTAGCACTGGTACCCAAACTGCTATTTTTAGCAGTGCTATTTTTAGCACTTCTATTTTTAGCATTTCTTGTTGCCATTTTCAACACTCCCTCTCAACAAGAAAGGCTTCAACTCAAACCCGATCCTGTACCTTTGGAATGTTCTGCATGCAACACTCCTACCAAGTGTGGTTGCTCCAGCAACTCTCGGAACAAAAAAAAACTCCCAAATGACCTCTCTCTTGGGCTAGAAACATACTCTGATGCTGAAGCTCTACCTATTGCTAACAAGTTCTCCCTCTCTAACCTTTGAGCTGTTGCAACACTCCATGCATCTCGCACCATTGCACACCTCTCTGTGCCATCCTGCACTGGTGCAACACTCCTGTGCCTCTCGCATTGTTGCAGCCTGCTAGCTCTACACAATCCTGGGACTCCTGCATTGTAGCTCTCTCTGCCACTCCATCTGCATCTGTCTCTACCCACTCAGTCAGTCCTGCTACTCCTCATCGGGGCTCTCGTAGGACGGTCTAATCAAAGAGGTTGGGTACCTCAATGATCCTGCCCCTATTCCAGCCTTCTTCGGACTGTCACTCCACATCGCCCCACCTCTCGCCTAGAGGTATGGATGCATGTGATCCCTCTGCCCACATCACTCAAAATTGTCCCCTACTGAAGGTCTTTGCATGAGTGGATGCATCCACTCGGTCTCCTCTCAGCTTCCTCAGTTGTGGCTGCTTGACAACCTCCTGAAGCTGCTTCACCAATTGTGACTCCTCCACAATTGTCTGAGACTTCTTCTGGCACTGCATGTTGAAAGGTAATTTACTCTCCCTCTCAACCACCAAGTATATAACCTTTGCCTTGCTCCTCAAGGCTTTGCATGCATCTTGTACCTCAAGTGCATACAAGTTCTTGGCTAGCACACCAATCTATTTCATCTTTCCCGTCGTCACAAAATTTTCTGGAAAAAGAGCTGATTTTAAATCAGCGATATCTCCCTCATCTGAACTCTAATTCAGCCATTTTTTTTTTTTGGGTATTTTTCCACAAGGAATCCAAATCTGCTATTTGTTTATGAAAATTTTGTACAGAAATTTTCATATCTGCTTTGCAAACTCTCGGCTCAAAACTCAAAACTTTGAAATCTCCTCTAAGTATACTGTTCTCTCCTTTGATCACCTATGTTCTAATACCATGTAGAATTTTCCTACAAATCATCTAGCTCTGATACCATGTATAAATTCCCACCTGTAGATCACCTGATAATGCAATATACTAAAGCAAAATACTTGATCTACTTCTACAACCAATTTGGCGGAAGCTTAATCGAACATGAGCAACATCAATAAGAACACATATAACTGATATGGAGAAATCAATCACACACATAGAGCTAGCCAGATCTCAGTACAATCCTCACAGATGAAGGTGGAAATACATCAGGATTACACAAAGCCTTAGCTCTCACAGCTAGCCATCTCTCAGTGCAATCCTCCTGGATGCTCATAGGCAATCAAGACTTCTCCTAAGCCTTATCCTTTGCCTTCCAAGCCTCCTATTTCCTTGCGCAGTTTTTCCTGGGTGATCATCATGTTACCAAGTGTAACACTCATCTCTCACACTGATCTCACACCCTGTAAAACTGCACAATCCTCAAGGAACCTTAATCCTTCTGCTTGGATGATTTTCCTTTATAGTAAAAATCCATTCAACTGATAGTACACTGTCCCTCCTCTGATCTCAACTGGGTCTTTCTCTGAACTGACATGCATGAGTTATTTATGAGAGAATATTCAGTTATCTAAAGTGCAACAGTTACATGCATGCACGCATTAACTAACTGAACTCACATTAATTTAAACAAACTATTTAAATCAAATATAATTGGAATTGACTCAGTTAACTGAGCCAACTAATTACTACTCAAATTAGAACTCATCCTTGTCTCTTTAACTGATGGATAAATTCCTCAATCAATAAATAAATTGTTGCATGTCCTCACATAGACTTCATGTTTGATTTTTCTTAACTAATTAACTCAAGATGAATTAATATATTAATTTACAAACTGCCGTTAATATCAAATTCGAATTTTACTTCCTATTTCTAGTTCAAGGACTGACTAAAATAGGAATCCATCCTAAACTTCTAAAAATAGAATGTTATTTTTAGCACTTCCATTTTTCATTCCCTGTTGCCCAATCCAGCACTGGTACCCAAACTACTATTTTTAGCAATGCTATTTTTAGCACTTCTATTTTTAGCATTTCTTGTTTCCATTTTCAACACTACAAAAGAAAATGAAATCATCTCGACATTCCCTTCATCAAGTACTCATTTCCAAGCATTTATTGGTTCAATGCTAAATATTCCAGGTGTATTAGAAACCTGCCAATTTTTTTTATCCGAATGGAATATATTTACATGAATCAAATTATTGTCAATGATGTATGAGAAATAGAATACCAAAATCTTGTTTCTCCAACAGAAGCAACTTCAGTGATAAGCAATACTCTAGGAGTAGTTCTCTGTGAGTAAAAATTAACATTGACAGGTTGGCGAACATGAGAAATACTCTGGGAGTAGTTCTCTATGAATAAAACTTAACATTGGGAGGAGCAACCCATACCAATTTCACCCCTCAAATGTAATCCTTATTGTCCCTCATTTTTTAATGTCCTTTATATAGAAACTTAGATTGACAAGTTTCCCTAGCTATACTTGTAACCAGTAAAGACTGAAAGATCGTAATCTTCATAGAACGAAGCTCACCATTATTGATCCATGCTCTTTAATTGATTTCTTCTTTGGCTATACTTTTTTATTTTGAAGGTCCCAAAGCTGAAACTTTGATAGTTGGTATCCTCTGCTTGAGTAACCTCGCCTTGGCCAATGGCAAGTCTTTCTCTCTATTATTTTCTTCCCCATCTGTAGAAGTTTGCAACCACTAATTGTTGGTAGTTTCGTTTTTGACAGAAGAATATCTCGATTCCTTATCTTACTACCACCCATAGTGTATTGGGGTCAAGGTATCTTACTACCAACCGCAGTGTGGCACCCCACTCTTTTCAATGGAATAGGAAATATTATACCACAGGGCTTACTACACTTCAACACTGTCTTGAACGTGGCGTTTACAGGGCGTAGAAAACAATGACAATATTTATAGTCAATCACTCTACATTCACACAACCAAGTGAGTGTAGCACAAACTATAGGTCACCAAAAGAACACAACACGGTCACAAATGCACCATAATACAATTCACTATGGTTTCCTTATAGTCCAGTCAACTAGTTGATTCTCAAGGCAAGCCCCTCTTTAAATAAATAAGCAATCAAGTATAACATCCCAAAAGAAATGAATGTTTATCTTTTTTCTCCCACCTAACAGCTCATACAAGGTGAAATGAGGCTTAAGCACAAAAATACAAGTGTCATAAATAAGGTCAAAATAAATTAGAGGTAAATCCCTTTTCTCTTTTTCACTTAGGTAACTCCTAGGGTCATTTTCCACGCATTTCACACCTCCCTAGGTCCCCTAGCACAAATTTTTCCCAAAGTATTGCTATGAGGATGAGGTAGTGAAAGAGCCTTCATTAAGGGATACACCAGAGGAGAGAATCCAAAGTATTTCTATGAAGGTGAGACAATTATGGAGAATTCATGTAGGGGAAACGCATTTAGAGCGAGACGAAACTAGTAGCCAACTTTTCTTTGTATAAGATTTATTAGGATTATCTACCAGCTAGCAGAGGTAGACCTATCTAATTTTTTTTGTTGCTATACTACAAAATTTAGCACAAAATGAAGCTACTGGGAAAGGTTGTGGCTTACATGAAACAAATTATTAGTTTTATATTGGATTTCATTTTTTTTTAATCACAATAGGACCCTTATAGTTGTAGGATGGAACATTCCAAATATTGAGTTTTCCTGCATTGCTAGAAAAGTCTTTGAGTATTTTATAGCCTTTCAAACACAGGTTTGTTGGAAAAAGAGGTCTTTATAAATAGTAATGCCTGCCAAAACTACCAATGGAATGTTCTGATTATATCTCACACACAGAATTGTTGGAAGAATACTTTGTTCTTAAAGAGGGTACAGGCCTATCAATCACAGTCAATGTGTAATGTATTGACCAATCCCTTTTAGTCCTGTAGAAAATTTAAAGTGGCTTCTCTTTTTTTAAATATGATATTGTTGTTACATACACAATTTTGTTGGGTAACCTTTTAGAATGATTGGAATTTAGCCTTTTGGTAAGTAATTCCAATTATTTGTTCTTTCACTATTACTATACAAAGCTTCGTGATTATTCCTTAACAGACAATTGTTCGATTACTAGATTTTTCGCAAACTATTTGGCCATGTTAGAATGGTTAAGTGTTTCCAATGACATTGGTATGCATGTGATCTAGTTATCTACACTAAGATATTCACTGTAAATGTGAGCATTATGTTTACTTCTTGTCTCCAACCATTTTTGTTACTTTAAACTTCTGAGGTTGTCTTGAATGAATTTGTAATGGTGTATTGATGTTTTTGCATCTCAATTGTACTTTGATTCTATAACACCTAAAACAATTCTAAATGCAAAGTATTTCAATGAATAGTTACTGAATGGATCTGTGATTATGCAAATATTGATTCCATGACATTTGCCTCATTTAGGAAAAAACATTGATTTCCTATTTTGGATGGAGGAAGAATCTGTGTAGTATGAGCATCTTATCTTCAATTCCAAGAATATTTTTACTATTGGAAAATGTGTAGTGATTGGTCACCTAGTTGTGGCCCAGTCAAATAAATTATATGTAGTGACGATTGTTCTATGATTAACTAGATGGAAATTTTCTAGGAATTCAATGTTTTAATAAGAATGATGTATTTTATTGGTTTTTTAGTTTTTTATTTTTATGTTTAAAATGGAATACATGGTTTTAACAACTTCAGAGTAAACAATCTAACTTACTATGTATTTCCATACTATCTACGAAGAGGTTGAGATTGTATTTCTACCATTCATCTTCCCTAGAGGAGTTTGAACCTCAATTTGGGCTCCAATTTGTGTTGATTACCTTCTGTCTCACAAACACAGAAACATCAACTAGAAGACCAACATGTCGAGCTTGTATTCCTACTTTTCCTCTCCCTTGAGAAGTTTTGAACACCAATTAGGACACTCTGTAGAACTCAAAATGATTAAATATTCTTGTATTAAATGTTCTTACTTGGATCAAATAAGGTTTTCTCGATAGGAATATCACTTTGGCATTAAAAACAATGAGTTGATCTGTGCATAATTGCTCATTTACTTTTTAAAACAACATTGCTGAAAATATTTCCAAACACACATAGTTAGCCATAACTTAAAATAATTTTGAATTCAAATTATGTATGTATCATTTGAAAATACCTCGAATCCAGAGAAATTTGGCTAATTGCAAATGACAATGCTATATTTTTCTCTACAATTGTAGGATTTGAACCGAAGCCAATGCTTACTAGAACGATTTCAACATTTCTGTGTGACTAGATTTATATCAACCTCTTCAATCATGCCATTCAAGAATTATTTCTTTATACACATTTAATATAAATACCAACCAAGGCAAGATGCTAAATACATGATGGTTTTGATATAGGTATACCTTGCAGTTGAAGCAAGAGTCTCATTGTAGTAATCTCTTGTCCATGGACCTCAAAACTTCTTGTTTGATTTATATATACCTCTTCCTCAATACACCATTTAGGAATTATCTACGTTCATTTGTTGTAAAGACTAACCAAGGAAATATGCTAAATACATGATGGTTTAGATAGAGATATACCTTGCAACTAAAGCAAAATGGTCATCATAGTCAACTCCCTCATTATGAGATAATCCTTTGGCAACAATCCCAATTGTAGATTTTCCTGTAGATTGAGCAGCTCATGTAATTTCCTAAAACACAAGACAAAAATCTACTCTACTCTCAACAACGGAAACCAATGATCGATGAAAACAATAATAAGCAAGAGGAAGAACATTAATGACACATAACACAATATTTATCCAGGGAAAGCCACAACTCAAAACCACTATTATCTATTGCATTAATAAGAAGATCTGAGAAGAAAATACAAAGCTTGTTCTCACTAAAACAATTCCTTCCCATGTATGATCAATATCTCTACTCACAAGCTAGCTTAGGCCAACACTTAGCCTATTCTTCTACTCTCCAAGCCCCTACTTCCTTGCGCCATTCTTGGTCAAAGAACCTAGATTAATGTAATATGCTTTGCTAAACCTACACAAGTATTTCCAATCCTCTGCTTGATGACTTCCTTTGGCCAATACTTAGCCAAATTCCTAGCCTTCAAGCTTCTAATTCCTTGGATAGTTCCTGAGAGAATTAGCCCATATTTAAAGGGAAATTCTCACTCCATAACTTCGCAATCCAAATATAGGTCCTCAACTGATTGCATGCACCACCTGTACAACTCAGAAAATTATACAACTTATAGTACACTATCCATGCACTCTAATATCAATTGGGTGTTCCTCTGAACTGACATGCATGAGTTTCTCTTGAGTGAATCTCCAGTTAAGTGGAGTAGCACTGAGGATTCACTAGTGCACCAACTCGCTACTAGACCTCTACTAGTTCCATCAACAGTTAGAACTAGTTTAACTGTCTATAACTCAGTCAAACTAAGTTATCTAATTACAACTCAAATAAACTCAATCTAGACCCCTAAAACTTAGGGATCAAACTTACATGACTTCAGATAGACTTCCAAATCAAAATTCCTAAGCTAACTAAGTCAACTTAAATTAGTTAACTATTACAAGTTTCTATGAGAAAAGAATTACAATTTAATTCAAGGACAAATTAAATTGGAATTTCTAGATTCTATTTTTAACATTTCTTGTTGCTATTTTCAACACCAACCTTGTACATTTCAATATATAGAATCAATCATTAATTAAATAGTAGGCTATGAACTATTTCCCAAATATCATTCTTGAGGATGGAGTTGTACTTCTTTGTCATGGCATCATGCCACACCTGTTTGTAGTGGCCTTCTCGAAGTGAAAATGATATATCTCAATAATAAAATTTATCAATGCAACATAAGTAGGAAAATTATTTGGTGGATGATTCACTCTAAATGTAGACTTAGGTGCTCCAACTTGTTCATGTGAAGCCTACAATGTTTAGGTAATCCATCTTGGATTTCTAGCTAAATTGAAAGGTAGCAAGGGCCCTTTACCTTACCTGAATCTTGCATATATGGGTCTAATTTCTCTTTCAATTTCAGATTTGACTTTGAAACAAAAGTTATTCACTTTCTTCAGTCACTGTAGGAGGCTCTTGTGACTTTGTGCACCACCCATCGTCATCAAACTTCACATCCCTACTTAACACTATATTCCTTGTTGTTGGAATCTAGATCTGTTAGCTTTTATCGTCGAATATCCCCTTGATGGTCGAGGGCTCAAACTTCATCTCTTTCTCATTAAGAACATGAATATAAAGTTATAATATGGGCAACTGAATCCACAGAAATGCGGTACCTGTGGCTTCTCACAAGCAAGTGCTTCCTATGGTGTTTTGTCTTTCAAAATCCTGTGTGGATATCAGTTCAAGATATTGAAAACAATATTGCAATTTGAAATATTATGCCTAAAGACTCATGGGAAAGTCCATGACATGAATCATGGCCTAAAGCACAAGTTTTCCTTTTTTCTAATGATAAAAGTCAAATTTAGTTTGTGCTATTTCTCTTCTATTAATAAACTGAAACATGTATAATATTGCACTACTTTGTAAATCAACAAGCTATGAATTCTCAACTTCTCCTATTTGAGTTGCTAGGTTCATGATCTCTGCATGGAGAATACATACTGTGTAGTTGGGTTACATTTTGAAACATATATTGTAGTAGGGAATTTGCTTCCAAAATGAACTCGTATACAGTCTATAAATATGACATCTAAGGTACTTTAATAATACTCAGTTCATTTTTGCAATAACCATATGTGTCCAAGAAAATCAGATGAGTTGGACAGATGAGAACATAAATGGTTATGGAACTTGATGTTAATTTACAACAAAAATCATAAACAACACTTGATTCATGGGTCTTTTAATTAGAGCCTTCAAGTGTAAAAAACTTGCATCTTTTGTATTCCTAGCTTATAGGTTTGTTACTTCATCTCCTAGGATGAAGTGATAATAACCAAGCAAGCATTCTTAAGAACATAATATAATTTTATGGATTATGAAATTTATGATCATTTTAACTGAAAAAGCAGAAGCATTCAGGTAGCATGGAACTATAATTAAACTGTATGCTACAATCTACTAGGCCTTAGGGGATGATAAGAAATTAAGGAAATGTGAATTTAGAGTTTTTGACTGATTTTTCTTTTGTTTAAGGTCAAGAGTCTACATCGATTAGAATAGTTAATTACCTCTTCCTCAACTGGAGAGCCCAAAACTTCCCTGCAATATTGCTAACTCCTCCTCCAGTTCTGTTGGGAATAGGCGTGAATACTCCATGACAAGTTTATTGGAATCTGCAAACATGGAGATGCTTTTACCACACTCAACATGTATAGGGCCTCATGATCAACAACAACTAGGTGCATTTTATGGTGATGAGCAGGTTTACATAGACTAGAGAATGTTAAATAAATATTGCATCAATGACTGTCGAATTGTGAAAGCCAATAATGGAGGAGATAACTTTGTAGGTCACCAATAGATTGAGAATTAGCCTATATCATGTTGCCAGGAACTATGTCAATTTTCCATCTTTTGTAAAACCTTCATCAAGACAGGATTGCCAATCAATTGTAGATTCAAATGCATATACATTCTTACAATTTTTTTTTATCAAGGAATCCAATTCCAATTATACAAGGGTATTGAAATTGTGGAGCTAACCACTGGATATGAATTTAATTTTCGACCATTTAATGTGATTCAAGATTTTGGATTTATATGTTAGAGAGTAAACTCTCTTGTAGGATGGAGAAATATTGAACATTTTACTTTTGCCTCATAATATGTCATGAAATGATGTTCCAACTGAGGATCTTGCATGTTCAAAGTCAATGACATGAATGTATTTTCAACAACTATAAGTGTGTTGCATTATTATTTTCAAGGTTTCTTTCTAGAATTGTTAAGTTTTGGAAATTATTTTTTCATTTAGATTTAAAATGAATTTGTTGTTAGCTTTAAAAAAATTGGAATTTATTCTCTCTTTTTTTCCATAAAGAACAAATATTTAAGGTAATTAAAATCACTATTTGGAAACTTTAAATGTTGAAACCACCATAAAAGAAAATTTTAAATGATTTTGTTTATTTTTTTTAAAATATTTTTTTCTTATTGTCTTTAAAGAGACAATAGTTGGAATTATGAACATAAGTCTCTATACAGAAAATATGTTTTTAATCTAAGCTATTGTCCCTCAAGAGACAAAAATGTAATTGTCTCTAAGGAGACAAAAATGAAAGTGTCTCTATAGAGACAAATGAAACTGTCTCTTAAGAGGCACTAATGTCTCTATCTTTATAGAGACAAGAATAATATATGTTCTATATTGTCTTTATAGAGACAAATTTTTAAGACAATAATTTTGAGAAACCCGCTTAAACACAATAATTAAGACAATACACAAGTTTCCTTTTTTCTCAAGTTAAGACAATTGACTCGAAAATTGTCTTAAATATTGTCTGAAAACACCCCCCACATGTAGTAGTGAGAGAGCGAAGAAGAGAGAGAGAAAGAGGGAGGGAGGGAAGGAGGGTGGGAGGGAGAGATAGATATATATGGAGAGAGAGAGAGAGCGTGTGTGTTTTGGGGGGATGAGATAGAGAGACAAAGAAGAAGAGATGAAGGGAGACATAGATATAGATAGAGGGGGGAGAGGGAAGAATATTTCTTGCACAAGATGCATTGATTTCAATGTAGATGATGATTTATAATCATATTTGATTGCTTGCACTAGATGCATTGATTTCAGCGTAGATGTTGATTTCTAATTATATTTGATTGTTTGCACTAGATGCATTGATTTTAGTGTAGATGTTTATTTCTAATCATATTTGATTGCTTGCTCTAGATGCATTGATTTCAGTGTAGTTGGTGATTTCTAATCCTATTCGATTTCTTGCACTAGATGAATTGATTTTAGTGTCGATGTTAATTTCTAATTATATTTGATTGTTTGAACTACTAATGCAATTATTTTAGTGTAGATGTTGATTTCTAATCTTATTTGATTGCTTGCCTTAGACACATCAATTTTAGTGTAGATGTTGTTTCCTAATCCTATTTGATTGCTCACATTAAATGGATTGGATGTTGTTAATCTTGAGACTGTAAATTATTAAAAATATTTTTCAAGATTTAATGGAGGGGGGAGAGAGGGAAGAATATTTATTGCACTAGATGCATTGTTTTTAGTGTAGATGATGTTTTCTTACAATTCTATTCAATTTCTTGCACTAGATGCATTGATTTAACTGTAGATGTTGATTTCTAATTCTATTTGATTTCTTTCTCTATATGTATTAATTTAAGTGTAGATGTTGATTTCTAATACTATTTGATTGCTTGCACTAGATTCATTTATTTCAATGTAGATTTGGATTTCTAATCCAATTTGATTTCTTTCACTAGATGCATTGATTTTAGTGTCAATGTTGATTTCTAATCTCATTTGATTGCTTGTGTTAGATGCATTGATTTCATTGTCGATGTTATTTTCTAATCTTATTTGATTGCTTGCATTAGATATTGTTAATCTTGACATTGTAGATTATTAAGAAAAAAAGATTCAAGATACATTTATTAAATACCTAAAAGGACACTATTAAGAAATAATTAGTTGTCAGAAATTGCGATACATAGAATTAAAAGGAAATATATGTGAAGAATCAATCATCCTACAAAGTGAAAATTAATCCTTGACAGTATCATCTCCCTTCTACATCACCAACTAATTACTAATGGACAATTACATATATTCAAAATTATATATATTCAAAATTACTATTAGATGAGCGCATATAATAATGTATTCATAATATTTATAAGAGGAAAAGATATATTTATAAATATGGAAAACAAATCAAATTATTCTTGAAGGAGATGTGATAATTGTTTGGAGAAAGAAATAATGTAAAGATTTTATAATTCTAGCCACTCATTAAAAAATAAATTCAAAAATACATTATTTCTTAGCTTTGCTTAATAGAATATAGATAAAAAATCATCAAAATATTCTTGAAGGACATAAATTATTTCAAAAATTAGTAACCAAACTTTTTTATTTCAAGAGTAATCTTGACGCAATAAATTATTAAAACTACTCTTCAAGATATATTTAGTAATACTCGGAGGGACACTATTGAGAATTAATTAGTTGTTAGAAGTTGTGATACCTAAAATTAAATGAAATAGATGTGCAGTATCAATACTTCTCCAAAATATTGACAAGATTGTCTCCATTCTTCATCACCAACTAATTACTAATAAACAATTACATACACATATTAAAATATAACACAACAAGTGTAACATTAAAAAACATTATCATCCAAATTCAAACACATAAATATACAAACCACTCAAAGCATCCAAACACATATGTATAAACCATCCAAGGCTAGCAACACAGACTAAATTAAAGAAGAGAATGGTATGGTCATGCCAAGGAAAGAAAACATAATGTGAATTTTGAAGTCAATGTCAAACATATACATAATAATGATAATAGAAAAATGTGACATTGTTGCCCTCAGCTGGAACGAGTTGAGATCCATGTAACATTGGATCTATCATGTGCCAAGAGGGATCAAATCCCTTGAGGCCCAAACCTTTCCTCAAATTCTACTCTCCAAAAAGGAGGTTTGCACCTCGAGGGATTTGATACCTCTT
Source organism: Pinus tabuliformis (assembly GCA_031772625.1). Taxonomy (NCBI): domain Eukaryota; kingdom Viridiplantae; phylum Streptophyta; class Pinopsida; order Pinales; family Pinaceae; genus Pinus; species Pinus tabuliformis. The sequence continues at coordinate 479,963,427 of CM062817.1, read as the reverse complement.
GGCGCATTATAGTTCAAATATTAGATGAATCTAAGATGGTATGAAATAAGTTATTATATTTTAGGTATATGGTATTGATAAGTCATAGTATTGTCCATACTATTATAACAATGTCTATTTACAAATTAAGAATTTCCATGATAAAGTGAAAGTAAATCTTTCATGGCTAATAATCTTGTTAAATGTTTATTTATATGTATGTTTAACTCACACACACACACACACACATATATATTAGCCATTTAATTTATATGTAAATAAATTCAACACCAAAAAAACATTAAAATACTTAAATTGTGCACATTTTATAACTCAAATCTATAATTTCAAACAAATTTCTATTAAATTCTAAACAAGATGAAAAATTCAAAACATTAAATATTTACACTAAATATATTTTATTAGTTTTAATATAGAGATAAAAACCATAGTACAACACAATGAATAAAAATACATAAAAATTATATATAATTCAAAATTTTTATAATATGGGTAGATTATCCATAATTTATATTGAGAAGATACTAACTAATTCTCATGAGCTTTGAAGTGAAATCGTTAGTCTATTCCCAAAACACCTTGGTATGAAATAATTTGTCACCTTTGCAATACTAAGAGGGTGGAACATGAAAAGCACTTTCTAGTGGATTTTCTGGCTCTTACTCATATCCGTTCTCATTTCTAAGACATCTACCACACTACCAATTTTGTTGACTTGTTAAGTTAGAAAAACTACAGTGATCTTGGAACACCTTTGTTTGCCCCCTCGAAGAGGCTGATTTCTAAGTCATTGATCTACCTTTTCTATCTTTTTGTGAGATAGTTTCATAACAATTAGTATCAGAGCTTTGGATTCTAGGGTTTCGCTGCTCCAAACAGGTTATCGTGGAATTTTCACTATAACTTTTTTTCTACGATGTTTTAGAAGCTAAAACAAAAATTCATTTGAGACGACATCGAGCTAAACCTTGGTTCTGAATTTCAAATCTTTTCTCGCTACATTTTTAGAGATACGGTCTGTGGAATTTAGGGTTTTTTCAAGCTCCAGAATTTCATCTAAAACAGGTCATCATGGAATGTTCGCTATAATATTTTTGATACGATGTTTCAACACCTAAACAAAAACCCATTTGAGAATAAATAGGTCTAAACCTCGGATCTGAAATTCAGATCTTGTGTCACTATATTTTCAAAGATATGATCTGAGGAAGTTAGGGTTTTTGCAAGCTCCAGAATTTCTTCTAAAACGGGTCATCATGGAATGTTCGTTATAATATGTTTTCTATGAAGGTTCAGACTTTGAAATTAAAACCCATTTGAGCCAAAATCAAGGGGAAGCTTTGACCTGGATTTCAGATCTTGCTTCGCTATATTTGCAGAGATACAATCCAATAAATTTAGGGTTTCTCCAGGCTCCCGCATTTCATCCCAAATAGGTGACCTAGGGAAAATCGTCATAATTGTCTCTCTGAGCATCATATTGAAATTTCCTATGAAGTTATAGAAAGAGGATGGAGTGTAGTTTTTTGTGCATATTTTTTAGATCCGAAGGTCAAAACAGTGACACATGGCACTTCAAACAAGTTCACTCTTCTGAAAAGGTATATAATCAAGCCATCTTAGGAGATTGTGCATAACTCTTTCTTGGAGAATCCAATTTCAATCAGACTAGTGGAATTAGAAAGAGGACGTAGAGGGCTACTACAGGTCACAATTTCAGAACTTAAAGATCCGAAATTTCAGAGTTACCACCGTTACAAAAGGTACGCATTGCATCTAATTATTTAGAACCGAATCAATTTTTATGGTATAAAGGGCTTTGTTCTCGTAAACCACATTATCAGGATACAAAGAGCAACACCTTCTTTAGCCAATTGATAAATCTCAAACAAAAGGGCTCAATGGCAGAGCACACTGAGGAATTCCAAAAATTGAATATAAGGGTAAATGATATTCCAGAGAAGCAGAGGATTGATGTCTTCATAGGGACTTTAAAAGATAACATCGAACATGAGGTTCGCCTTTGGGAACTTGATTCATTGGAGAAGGCATTTAGGTTGGCAAGCAAAATTGAAAGCGAAATTATGGAAATAAGGAATCCCACCACTCACGACTATAATTATGGAAGTGTTTTTTCTCCTAGACTTCCACAACCTACAAGGTTTACACCACAACAATTGGAAGAAAAAAGAGAAAAAGGGCTTTGTTACAATTGTGATAGAAAATACACTAAAGGTCATAAGTGTGTTGAGAAGAAAATATTTTACACAGATTATGGAGAAGAGGAAGAAAAGGATCAAGAAACATCAAAATAAGAGGATATACACCAGGAACCAACCTTAGAGAAAAAATAAATGAATCTAATGATATCTTTTAAAGCATTGACAAGAATCACCACTCCTCAAACTCTCAATATAGAAGGACATATCAAGAAGAAAAATGTCCAAGAAGTGAAAGATCACATCGAGAAAGAATAAATGAATCCGACCACATCTTGTAATGCATTGGCTGGAATTACCATTCCTCAAACTATCAAGATAGAAGGACATATCAAGAAGAAAAATGTCAAGAAGTGAAAGATCACATCGAGCATCAAGAAATGAATCCGACCATATCTTGTAATGCATTGGAAGAAATTACCATTTTTCAAACTCTCAAGATAGAAGGACATATCATGAAGAAAAAGATTCAAGTAGTGAAAGATGACATCGAGCATCAACAACAAGTTCTCCAACTTTTAAAGGATAATGTCACTTTGGTGTAGAATCAAATGAAACAATAAGCATATCAACATCGCAGTGAAAGAAATTTTTATGTAGGCGATTGGGTATTTTTATGGCTACATCTCAAGCAAGCTATTTATGAGAAGGAAATGTTGGAAATACTACATGCACTTAAGAAATGGCGACCTTACCTAATGGGAAGAAACTTCAAGGTAAAAATGGATCATGATAGTCTTCAATACTTTTTAGAACAAAGATTATTTTTAGAAGAACAGAAAAAATGGGTCACAAATATGTTGGGTTATGACTTTGAAGACATCTACAAAAAAGGGAAGAAAAATGTTGTTGCAGATGCACTCTCAAGAAAGGATGAGGATGTGGAAGCATTGTTTTGTGTTATTTCTATTATCCAACTAGATTGGATAGACGAAGCAAGGGATGAATGAAAGAAGGACGAAGAAGTGTGGCCACTCATTCAAAAGTTGCAAAAGATCCCAGTTCAAACAATATTGCCAGAACTTGACAAGGAAGGAAAAATCATATTGGAACCTAGAGCAGTCACAGAAACAAGAACTCGACAGCTACAAAATCGATTAATTTTAGAGTATCTCATCAAGTGGAAAAACTTACCTGCTGAAGATTTCACATGGGAGGACAAGAATTTTATAAAAAAACATCAAGAACTACTCAAACATTGAGGACAACACTTTTTGAAGGAGAGGGGCATGTTAGGTCCCTATACTACTAGTGTAACCCCTTATTGTTATTAGTACAACCCCCTTATTATATTGTTGTTCCCATGTAGTCCCCATATTCTTATTATTGTGCCCCATAGAAGCCCACTATTGTTATTATTGTGCCCTTACATTATTATTGTTATGTCAGATCTGATTATATTATTACCCCTTAGACTCCTATATATAGCAAGGAGGTCTTGTCATTTGTATGATCCAAGAATTGTTCATTTGTGTAATGTAAATGAGGTTGCCCCCTCGAAGAGGCTGATTTCTAAGTCGTTGATCTATCTTTTCTATCTTTTTGTGAGCTAGTTTCATAACAGAATGGATAGAGTGTTTATAACCAAAAATAAGTGATAGTTGGGAGTGATTTATAAGCTGAAATACATGTATTAATCTATCTATTACCCAGGTTTACTTGTCTATTTGTATGTGATCTAAAATAATTGTCCTTAGTGCATGATAATAAAGATTAATCAAACACTTGCAGAAATGAAAAACATTTAAGATAATTATTTTGATTAAATAGTTAATCAAAATAATTTATGAAACTCTTATCGCAATAAAATAACGTTAAAAAATCGCTTATATATGTATTAAAGATAACAATTCTAGCATGTTCAGAAATGAATTAATGCAAAACTGCGTAAGAAAAGATACATATAATAAACAATATAAAGAGGAATGACTATCAATTCATAAAAAAAACAGAAATACAATGATAAAAGTACCTGATGTATCTTACTCTTCTCATGAAAGAAATAGTTCTGGTCCAGTATTTCTCATTAAAATGGTTTCAAAAGTACAAAAGTGCAAGCTTCCAAAGCCTTCTCTATAAAAATTCAAGACCCTGATCCGGCCATTCTACTGAGATAAACTTGAAAGTACTGATTTCCTTGTGAGATTCCTCAGTGCCATACTCACTCTGATGTTACAACAGCCAAAAAAATTCCCTATTTTTGAAACTAAAATCACTCATATAGGGAGCTTTTCGAGATGGCCATTCTTGCATTCCTAGCCAACCAATTCGCCCCACTGGCTTTCTCTTCTATTGTTGGTTATCCCAATCATGTCCCTGTGTTTCATGAGTGGGATACCTATTTTCCTAGATTCGGTGGGAACACATAGAGAAGACCTGGCCAACACCTCAAATACTTTCATGAATACATGGAACAACAAGGTATTCTTCTTAAAGATGTACAAATGAAGTTGTTCAAATGTTCTTTAGAGGAGGATGCTAGATTCTGGTACAGAACAATACCTCGTGGTAACATATCTTCCCTAAAAAGTTTTCATATAATGTTCAATCACTATTAGAAAGGATTATATCCACCGAATGCTCTATTTGAAGATTTTTGCGCATATTTTAATGATGAAGACATTCCCAAGGTTGATGACTCTGTTGAAGATGTTTGTGGAGCTCCACTCCAGGAAAACATCTACTCACATCAAGAAGCATCACCCACTGAGCGAGAAAGTGAAGAAGGAAACATCATTGAGCTACCAACAAACCCTCTGGGGTCTGATTCAGCCGAATGTGATGTTTCCCCTTCCTATGATGAATACGACTCTGGTGAAGAGTCAAGTGATTGAGATCCACCACGGTCCTAGTCATGGGAAGCTACGTAAGAAGAGGAAGTCCACCAGGAAGTCACCAAAGAGGCACCAGTCCACGATGCACATCTTTCACCTAGAGAACATGATCAAGAACCTCCTCCTATTTGTGATTCTGATTATTCAGAGGAGGATGAGGTGGTCGTGGAGGTTCAGAAGGAGCCATTTACCAGCAAGTGGGGAGCTTGCTCTGAGTAGCAAATTTTTCAAGAAGATCCCAAAGTTGAAGGACCAAGCAGTGTCTGTGATTATTTGTCATAGAAAGATTCCTATTGGGAATTCTTGGGGGACCCTCATGTTTATGACTCCTACAATTCAGAAACTAAAGATTTAATTGAATATTTCCAAGAGGGTTATCCTTTTGAATAATGGGCAGTAAAAGTCCAGCAACAACCTTTTCTTGAAAGACCTAAGGTTGAGGGGCTGGAAAGTAATTGTGGATGCCCTAACCAAGAGGATATTGGTTAGCAGACTGCTCATGAAAAGAGGCAATTACAATATTTCCTTGTAAATTCCATGACCTTGTGGTTGAGTACATGAGCCTATTCTTAAACCAGCAAGAGAGGTTGTATCAACAACATGTATCATGTGCTTTATTTGAAGACTTTTCATGGTGCATGCTTGCTTTAATTTTTATTTTTCAGCAATGTGAAGGCATAAGGTCCAATACTCTAATGCCGGTCTGGCTCCATTGGAGGGTTGAACTCACTTAGGTGAATTGAACCTTGTGCATAAGTAGGAATGTATATAAATAAGCTCACTAACTGAACATTCACTTTCTAGTTGGTAGGATTTATTTTTCTGCATTGTAGATGGATGCGGAAAGCCCCACAGAGATTTTTGGGTTGCAAAGTTCCATTATATTTCTGACTCCATGCCCAATGGTGAAGGATACTGGTCTACAAGTTCTTAGCACCTTGCTAGCAAGGCATTGTCCCCAGTTGGAGAGAATGTTGTCTCTCACTACTTTATAAAGTTATTAGTTGCCGAGAGTGTAGAAAAGTAGTGAATGTTGAATCCATTTCCCAAGACACAAGATCTATGAGAGCTTAATCAGACCATCTCCATTGCATAATTCTCAAAAGGAGTTTTCCAATGGTATATGGAAGTCCCAAAATGGACCTCTAGATCATAATATATGGCATGTTGAGTTAACCCATGGAAAGCCAGAAGATAAGGAGGAAAGGACCAAATACAAAGAAAAATCGCATATCGCAGGACCATGAGCCAATCACAATCGCAGATCGGCTATCGACGGGTCCAAGCGGAGATGTTTATCGCATATTGGAGGTTAGGGGAAATCCTGCATCCCACAATCTCGCATCCTACAGGTCCCGCATACTGCATCCCGCAATATCGCTATATCGTAGTCCCGCGATCTCGCATTCTGCAACATCGCAGTCACACACACTCCAAAACTTTGCATTATTGTCGATTTACGATATAATGTTAAATTGCAAGGGATTGCCGAAATAGCTTAACAAATGAAATGCATGCAAAAACAAGGATAGGTGGGCCCTTTCTCTCTCCTCCACATGGTGATACGTTTTATAAAAGGTCAGGGGCCCTGGGCACAGTGAATCCCACAATCCTGCAATATTAACAATCGACAGAGTAAAGGGGCTACAACTTTAAAAGCCTTGCAATCTCATTGATTTGTGATACAGTGTTAAATCACCAGGGAGGGGCCAATTCTATTTAACAAAGGAATTCACGAAAAAACCAATATGGCACAATCCCATTGGCCCGTATGTATGACATCGCATCTGACATCATCAATGACGTGGCAGTACAGAGGACACGTGGCATTCAAATTCACCATTTTCATGGGTCCTATAGGGGAATTTTTGGGTGACACATGTCACCACTCACAGGGTGACATGTGGCAGTGAAGACGTCACCCCCCGCAGATCAACAATCGACGATCAGACACAGAAAATTCTCTCTTCCGTGTAGGTTTCTTTCAGGGTTGCGATTGCGAGAAGTAGGGATCCTCTCGGACAAGATATATTTTATGATCTGGCCTATAAAGTACCCATGTCCAAACAGTCGACCAATGTTGAGAAATAAAGTAAAAGGGCCTTCCCCTCCCGCAGTGCGATTCTGATACTCCCGGTGGGCCGACCCCACGGATCGGTGATCACGGGGTTCATGGGGAAATAACAGTGGCAACCCTTTGAAAACGCCAAAGTGCGGGATTTCATATAACAAAGGAAAGAATTCCTCGGATAGGAGCTTGAAGGCCTTAGTGCCCGAGGACTCAGCACTTGGTCTCAACCTCTGGTCATATGAAGGAAATAGCAGAAAGGGGCTATACCAAATGGGCCTAAGAGGAAATCAAAACACGCCTGTTTTGTAATATTTCAGTGATAAAGGCCCGCACCTGAAGGACTTCTTGTTACATCATAAATGTATCCCCAGGTAGACCAGGAGCATGATATAGAGCTTTTAAAGATGGATGGGTCGTTTTCTCTAACATTGAATAAGAGTATGGTGTGGTGGTGTACCAGTATGGGGGGCTCGAGAGCACTTAATGATTTAGCATAGGGCTCCACTTGACTTCAAAGAAATAACTAATTAGGCAGTTAAGGAAGAATGGAAAAAAATTGGCTGAGCAATAGAGGGACACACATGACAGAGATGTGGCTTGACCAAAGACCATTCATAGGAACAACAAAAGAGACAATTCCTCCATAATCCTCTAGGTTTTTTTTAGTTCTGCAATTTCGATTTATTTCCAAGAAGGGATCGAATCTCAATTGTAATCGTTTTGGGCAACAACACCTTATATAGGCCGAGACAACTAGTCTAGTAAAGGACAACTGGAGCTTCATCTAAGAATTTTTGTAACTGTAACCGAAGCTCCCCCTCTTCTTATAAATAGGGGGAAGAAACACTTACATGAGGTTCCAGAATTTCGCACCCGCAGGGTCTGAATTCCGAGATGCCACTTTTGGTTCTATTTGCTTATTTATGGTGGACTTGACTGATGTTGTGCTGAATGTTATGGACTGGTTATTTGGACCCTCTAAGTATTAATGAAAATTCCCTGGTGATTCCAGGCATGATCAATGTGCAGCATGTTTCCTCTTGGTAAATCTCATTTCATTTGTGTTTTCCCATTTCTGAAATAGTGTAATAAAGTTGTTGGTGTATCCCTAATCTATGGATTTATCTAGGCTGCTAAATAGAGAAAAGTACCTGAGTTATATTACAAACTTACTTGTGTTATTCAATAGCATACAATACCTGTAGTAATTGCAGATTTATTTGTATTATTGGATTAACCTACAATACCTGTGTGAGCCCAGATTTACTCATTCTATTTGGTTCTAATGATACCCATGTTATATCTGGCATGAAAACTTAATTACAATACCGTTGTTTCTATAATTTCACCTCCTTCCTCTTACATATTTATTCTGGAACATGGTTGTTGAGAATTTTGTTTGTTTTCAGCCTTATGCATCTATTTCCCTCCTTCCTCTCCTCCTTTCCACCATCACTACAACTTTAGTATTAAGTTGTCTCATTGTTTTGTGTCGGCCAACAAAAGAAGACATTTCTCTTTGAAATTGCCTTGATATACCCCCCACATTCGAATCCATGTGTTGGCTTGAGTCTACCTTAATGAAGGCCTATTGAACCAAGCCCCTCTTATTATATTTTAATTATGTGACAATTGGAGTGCAATAGAAACCCCACTCATAATATTTCAATGCACTCCTCTATTTAAGATTTCATAGGCACTATTCTACAATCAACCCAAAGGTTGTCTCTAGGGGGCTTTCTATCTCTCCTGTAGCACTTGTGCTGCTGGTGCAATTTGAAGAGACAACAACATCCATGCTTGTTTTGCCTAGTGATCGAGTGGAGATCAAAGTAAAGCCTGTTATGATGTGTTCTTTGTGTTGTCCTAGTGGTCTGGGATGAATTACGGTAAATCCTGGTTTCTATTGATGAGGGTGAGGTAGTTTAGCCTCGGTATGCGCTGGTTAGTTCTTTTGGTTTGAGTCCCACATTCATGCATGGAATATGGCATGGGGATGAATGGTTTAAGAGATATTTGGCTCAGCCATTCTATGGTCGGGTGGAATGTGGAAGTCCCAACAAGGGTTTAGTTATTTCATCATTAATGAAAGGTTATTTTTCCTTGATCATTTTGATGGATTATATGTGGTCTATATGGTTGCACTTGTTGTAACATGATTAGTTTTGATAATTTAAATTTACTGATATAATAGGTTCTAGTAGTTTATAAATAATAAATGGGTTTGCAAGAGTAAATGGGCCCTCAAAATGTAAATTTAAGTCTCATTAGCTGGTTGATTTAGCTAATCATGCATTTAAACATGATTAAATGATGTAATAAAGTAAACTCAAACATGGTTTACAAACAGCCAAGAACAAATTTTCAAAAACGAAAGGAGGTTTTTGTTGATAACATCCTCATGTACAAAAGCTTCTCTCAGTTTTCTAACAACTGTTATGATTTGGTAGAAGATAATGATTCTTTAAAGGCATACTTTCCAGAAATTTCCTGTTTCAGTCACCTTTTTGCAGAGCATATTGATGATCTTGATGTTATATGTATTGTGTTAACCTAGTTTGACCTATGCAGATGGTTATGGTTGCGATATTCAGGTATGAGCTGACGTATTTGTGATATGGTGTTGTAATAATCTATACTGATCGTACATTTGTGATTGTTATGCATGAACAACAAATGCTTATGAGCTTATGATGTGGACATGTTAGTTAGTTATTATTATGGATATCATGATTTATGTTTGAGTTGATATGTTGTGAAGTTGTATCGTGCTAACCTAGATTGATTTTGCAAACAAGATTGCCTCCCTTGAGATACATTAAGGTATGAACTTGTTTATGTCATCTATCATGTGCTTGATTGTTTGATTATGACATCTATTTGGTGCTTGAGTGTTTGGTGTCTAGTTGATTTATTTAACATGGTATGTTTGCAAGTTGGTTGAATGTTTGATGAATTTCATAATATGAGTATGCATTCCAATGATCTTGTTTTAAGGTGATTGTACTAACATATATGTGTTGATACAATTGATATGTACTTGAATGTAGTTGACAGTTGTAGAATTATGTCTAATGACTATGAGTTGACTATGGGTTATGACATGATTGTTTGTAAAAATTGATTTCAAATTGATAGATACAATTTTCTTGATATTTGGAACATGGGGTTGACATGTGTGAGCAGTTTTAGGAAACATGCTTCGTATTAGCGTGACAAGGTAATATTTGATGTGTTTATACAACTAACAGTCGGGTGATGTGACAATGCATAGTAACACTCAATTGTAGCAAGGAAAAGGTCAAAGAAAGGATTTGGGCAAGAATTCCTTTAGCTAGGTTTGGAAACCCTAATTCCAAACAAATGATTGTTTTGCATACTGGAAGTGTCCTTAACCCTAATTTTCCTGAAATTATGTGGATATGTGCTATGTTCATGGACATGTGTTTGACAGTTATATTAGCTAGTATCTAGTTACAGGTGGATCTGTCAAGGGAATTGGAGTCCCTTGAGGGATGGTGTGGATGTGTTTAGTTGCAAGCGACGTGCTTGGCACAAAAAGATGAGGTAACAGGTGTATTGTTATGTTTATTTATACACTAACAATTATGTGTCAATGACAACATGATGCAAGGAGTTGCATGACAAGAGAGGTTGCCATGAAATCTTGAAGAAGGCTCGGGTTGAGTTTTCTTTAGGAACCATGGGGATTGAGTCATGGTGTTTGTTGTTAGTCTTGTGCTTTTGGTATTTTACGATTGTTGTGCTTGACTTGTGGTTTTGATTGTGTCTGGTGTATAGCTATGCCACTCTGTTGCAGTGTCGTGTTGTTATTGGTTTTCATGGTTTTGCTTCGTGTTTGTTTCTTGGTATTTCCTTTTATGTTTTGAGTCTTGGGAATTCGTTGGGAACAGAGGAAGTTAATGGAGCTATGGGAGAGTTGTGTCATACCCAACAGATGATGTAAGACCCGGATGAAGCTTGGTGCATGAGTAAACGTAACAAAAGGTAAGAATATGACATTCAGTTGTACTGGTTGGGTCCATTGTGGTAAGTGGATGATGACAGGACATACATGAGAAAGGTAACCAGAAAAGGTAAAGTAAATGGATTTGAGGGGTTAGATGTCTTGGGTATGTTGGGAATGATTTTTCTCCATGTTGTGCATGTTGTACACAAATAAGGAAGTTATCTTAACCTATACCTTATGCTATCTCGTAATTATGCTATGATCACGATTATGCTGATGTTTATAAAAGTATACTTGTATGTATGCATGTCGTTGTCTAACAGGATGCTGATTGTTTTATGTTAATGATTATATATGTATGTATCTATATATCTATGTCACTGTCTGATAGATCATCAAGAATCGTTCTTGTGGTGGAAATATTTCTTATACAAGTGAATGGCATGAAGAAGTTCTTGGCTATGAGGAATCAAGTGGGAAGAGTAGTCATGACAAATATATGAGGTCAGTATCATGTGAATATGAATTTATATTGTATGCTTGTATTATACCTATGCTTATGTTATGGATAGGTTATACCGAGGGATACATTAGCAAAATGAAAGCAGTGTGGTCTACGACATGCTAGGATAAGCATGGATAAGACATTGGAAGCAAGGTTTCTTGGTAAGGACAATGTGGTTTTGGATGTGTGGTACTACTATTGTGCATATGTTGTATATGTTGTACATGTTGCATCTGTGATGTGTGCACATGCGGTGTTATGCATATATAGTGTGTGTACATGTTGTTTATGAAATGTTATGTACATGATCATACAGATAGTGTTGTGGAATATTGCATCTGGTGTTGTGCATATGATTAGATATGTAGCGTTGTGTACAAATGATGCTATGTACATGTTGGATATGCAGTGCTATGTACATTGGGTGTTGCGTGCATGTTGTACATGTGGCGCTATGTACATATGGTGTTGTGTGCATGATTGTATAAGTGGTGTTGTGTGCATGTGGCGTTGTGTACATGTTGTACAACTGGCACTATGTGTAGGTGGTGTTGTATACATGTCGTTGATGTGGTGTTCAGTATATGTGGTGTTGCTTACATGTCGTGTGCGTGGTACTGTGTACATGTGGTATTGTGTACATGTTGTACAGTGGTGCAATGTACATATGGCGTTATGTATATATTGTTCAGGTGGTTTCGTGTACATACGATTTTGTGCACATGTTGTGGAGGTGGTGCTTTGTACATATGCTACTTATGTACGTGTGGTATTGTGCGCATGTCATACATGTTGTGTTGAAGGCACGTGCTACTAGGTGCATGTATTGCATGGTGTTGCATGTCGTGTGTGGTTGTATGTGTGTGAAGCACACTATGTGTATGTGCACTTGGTTGAGGAGAAGGCACTGGGTGTTTCTCTAGTGTGGAAACCGATCTGGAATGCATATGAAATAAAGACAAAGGTAGAAGCTAGGGGTTGATGAAAGGATAAGTATCATCATTTTATTTTAGTTTTATTATGCATGTGATTTATGACTATGGTATATGATGATTATATGATATCTATGATTCTAGCTTATGATGGTTACATGTGATTTATGATGTTGATCTATGATGATCATGTTTTAAGCTAACCAAATGTGATATGTTTATACATGATGTTTTGATCAAACAGTTAGTTTGACTTGTTGTGACATGAAGTGAACATAATTTCAAGTGTACCTTATTGATGAACTACTAATGAGGTATGATTTGAGCTTATTTCAATTTTTTTGAATCTAATGGAAACTATCTGCTTGGAATAGGGATGCATGAACATGCCCAGTTGGGTGGTTAAAACTGAATGCAAGAATTGGCAGCAGCGGCAAAAGATATTGGGACATGCAGTAGTATGCTAGTAAAACACTTCAAGAACAGGGCCATTGTGGGACACCGATACCCAATAGTGTTAATTGATTTCCATGAGCATGTTATGACCAGTATGATGGTTTTATCGCAGGTATATGCCTTGGTTGTTTGATCTTCCAATGCGAGGAAGCCTTGCTAAGGGATGGATCATCCAGGATAGGGGATGTTGGGAACTTGGAAGGTGAGTGACTGTAAGGAAGGGGTGATCGAATTGCCTGAGGGACTGTGTAAAAGAGAAGGGAAGGCCAGGGATATATTGTTTTTGGTCATGAGAATTTCCAGATGGAATCAGATGCACATTGGCAGTGCGCCCCGGAAAAATGAGCATGTAACTATTCATTGAGAGGATAAGTGGCGCAGGATTTTAGCGTTGGACATTGGATGCCTCTTTGACTGTGGTAGTGGATTCTGGACTTCCTAAGAAGGAGGTGAATCCTAGTATTACTTTAAGGGTGGAGGTGTGACCCTCTAGATTCCCTTGTTGATTGATATGGGTATCGTATCCCTTATTCGCTAGTTTAGCAAATGTGCAAATGTGCATATGTGGTTATTGTAAATACCGTAATGAGCTATGTTATAAATCTCCAGTAAACAATATGATTGTCATGTTTCAGTAATGGTCATTGTAAATACTGCAACGAGCTGTGTTATAAAGCTCTGTTGGGCCTTAGTTTTGGTCTTATTTTTGTTCAAAGAAACTTACTTATCCATCTATTTTCCATCCATTTTCCCTTCATTTATCCCATTTTGATGTATATTTGATATCCATTCAGGTATTTAATTTTAATTTTTAAATTTCTAAAGTTTTTATGAAAATTTGGTTTTTAGTGCAAAATTGGCAGATTCAGAAATTCCCGTAATAGCTCTATGGTTGATATGGTTTCAGGACACTTGGGCATGAATGGAATGCATGGATGGACAGCTTGGGAACTAGGACTAAGCCAGCAATGCTTAGTTCGAACAGAACAAGCTTTATTAGGCCCATTTGGTGCTAGTCAACCATGACTAGTCATTCAGGAATCCCATAGAAATAGGGCAGTTTTGAGATTTCATAGGAATGGTCATCTTTCTTGGGATGGGAGTAATGAATTCGACTTAGATAGGTGGATGAGAGTAGATGGGTTTGTTTGAGTGAATATAGATCAGTTTTTTCATGATACTTCTTATTTAAAGCCAAAACTTTGATGGCTTATGTATTGATTTTGTGATATACTCTTATGCTGTGACATCTTTGGATTGAGGAGTTAATTTGAAGACTTGTGTTATTATTATTTTGCTGTTCAATGCTATGGATGTGTGACTGAATTTAAGCTTCTGATATCACCTCTCAAAGTGTGCAAGGCAAGGGTGGAGGGCCCCCATTCCAAGCTAAGTACACTTCCTTGTTAACTAGTTTCATTTCCTTGTAATCTGGTTGATTGTAGCACTAGTTTTTCAAAGCTTTATTTCAGTTTGCTTTATGGTTTATGCATAGTAATTGATTTCATTAGTTAATAGCTTATTCATCACTTTATTGAGTTGGAAAAACAGGTGTTCAAGTTGGGCATCCCTTCTGCTAAAATGATGAATCAAAACTAGTTTCTTTTGTTTGCATGCAAGTAGTTTTTCATTGAGATTTGGATATTGAGATGAATGAATTATGATGGAATATCTTATGTGTCTCTTAAGTTAAGAGCTTCTTTCATTAATAATTTATCCATCTTAAGCTTTTGGTTTCAATCTCTGATTCATTAAGTGATAATTGAGGTGAAGGTGGACTTCTTGAAGTCAAGAACCCTTTCAATGTTTTTCTCTTTTTAAGCTAATTGAATTAGAGTTATAGAATGTATTACTTTTAGCCTTTGAATAACTTATCTTTCAAGGTTTGATTACATCTGATCTTCACATATAGTGAACTTGCCTCAAAGCATAAACAACCTGGATTGATAAGAAATAATTGTGTTAATTTAGGTCCACAAATTAGCTCAACAAGCTCCATGGGAACTATGTTTTGTTTTTAGTATTCTTGTTGGTTATGGGTGTCATTGAACACCAAGGACGGTGCTCCCTCAAGGGGGAGGGTTTTATAATAGCCCTAGTTAAAATACTCATGTATATATATCTATATATATATATATATATATATATATATATATATATAAGGCCACAGTGATGGTACATGTATTCAAATCTAAATGGTGGGGGAAACATCTTAGTGGGTGTTGATTCAGTTTGTTATGGTTAAGGATTTGGAAAGGCATGAGGCATTTATTGGCATTTTATTTATGAAAATAAAGGAAATTAGGAGAAGAGGAAGGTGAAAGGTCACAGGTTGCATGTTCAGAGGAAAATGAAGAACAATAATGGAAAATGAACAAAATAGAGGCCTCATTCATAAAAGTCTTATGAGGATAAGTTGGAAAGATTCTTAGTAAGTGTTAAGCTCTTAGGCAATGTTAAGTTCTTAGTGAGTGTTAAGCTCTTAGTTAGTGTAAGCTCTTGGCTCAAGCTTTTGCTATGGTTACGCATGGGATCAAGAAAGGAAAAGAAGGCAAGAAGAAGGAAGGAGCAAGCAAGGAAGAGCATGATCAAGCAGCTACAACAGGAGTCCTTGTAGGTATGGATTTGCATGTGTATTTTCCTTACTAGATTTGGCATGCATGGTATTGCATGTGGTTCCTTTGTTGTTTTGGCATGGGTTTTTCTAGTTGTAGCAGTGTTTTCAACCTAACCTTGCCATTTGCGGGTAGCCATGGTGTAATGTGGTTCTCATGTTTTGGTTGAGCTGGATTGTCGAATGGATTCGTAGTTGAGTGGGGTGGATCTCCGAATGATAGAGCACATGGCCTAGTGGTCCTTGAACTAGATTGTGGATCATAGTAAAGCCACTAGCTTATTGACCACTAAGCCAGACTGTGGGTTGCGATAAAGCCAGTATTGTGTTGCCTTGGTGGGCCTAGGAATCCTTGCCAATGAATGGCAGGATATATGGTAAAGCTAAGAGGTGGTTTTCTCTCTGTTAGGCCTAGTAATCAGGGGTTTGGGATATGCGGTAAAGCCTGGTGAGTGGGTCTCAGTTTAGGGCCTAGTGATTCGGGTTTGGATTGTGGTAAAGCCTGAGAGACTAAGAGACAAAAAAATTCCTCACGGTGTAGGTGGAGAAATTTGGTGGCATCCATGCTTGTTTGGCCTAGTGATCGGGTGGAGATCATGGTAAAAATTGTTATGATGTGTTCATTGTGTTGGCCTAGTGATCCAGGATGGATTACGTAAAGCCTAGTTTTTATTGATGAGGGTGAGATGGTTTAACCTCGGTATGCCCTAGTTGGCTCTTTTGGTTTGAGTCCCAAATTCATGTTTGGAATATGGCACGAGGGTGAATGGATGAAGAGAGATTTGGCTAAACCATTCTATTGTTCAGTGGAATGTGGAATTCCCATCCCGGTTTTGTTTTTTTGCATGATTAATGAAAGGTTATTTCTCCTTGTCTTTCTATGAGAATTTTGATGGATTATATGTGGTATATAGGTTGTAATTTCATGAGTATTTATGTTGTTATAATGCTAGTTATATGAGTGTTTTATGACAACAGTTATGTATGGCTCTCAACATGTTTTTACTTGTAAATGAATGGATAATGTATCTATGGCCTAATAGATGATAATGTAGAAAATGACATGAGGGAACAATGGTTCATAATGATTCTCGGATAAGTATGAGATCCCTACACTTAATTTTGTTCTTTACACATGTAGGTTACATGTTGATGACATGTTTGATGAAATGCCTGTCATGGCTAGTAGGCGTCTGATTAAGGTATTGTTTAAATTATTGCTTTTGCATCATTGTTTCCCTATTCTTTGACTGATATTAAGCTATCATTCCATTATGGGCAGTGCCCTGGGCTCTAGGCCTAAAAAATTGGCTAAAATCCCTGGGTCACTGGCATAACACTATCAAATTGGGTCTCGGGACACTGACAAAAAGCCTGTGAGAGTGAATTTCAGTTTCTGGATGTTGTCATAGGTGACTGACGCTTAAGACGTCCAGAACATTAGTGGGACCTAGGGAAAGGATGTCTGAGTGGCTGACATGTCTCCTGAGCTTTCTGTTGTTGATGTGGATAGGTTGGTTGATGTGTTCTATCGATTCCACTTCCTTAAGATCACATAGGGAGTCAAATCCAATCATAGTAGCCTCTTGTCACATGTGTACCTTGGTTGGCTAGTTACTAGGGGAGATGTGTGAGGAGGGCTTTACATTGACCTAGACTAGAAGAACTTGGCTGGATGAATATTGGGATGTTTATGACCCAATTTTCTCATGCGCTAATCAAGAGAAGATCCCTTAATTTTTCTTTCAATAGAATAATGAAATTAGTAAGGGGTCTACATTTGGGAGTCATGTATGACATTATGTATAGTTCCTTGGGTCTTTCATTGGTCATATGGTGCTCTAAGAATTATTCTACTTATGTTAGATGAATAGTGTCAAATAAAACTTCAAATATCCTCATTTCCTTAACTACTGAATCAGTTCTCAAGATACTAGGGTTACAGTCTTCTAGTCTTATGAATGAAAACATCGTAGAATTAAATTAAGAAACTTTTTTCAAACATTGAGATCATTAACCCCAAAAGTACAACATACATTTGTCCAATGTGTTATAAATTTTGAGACTTCTCTACAATATTTAATCTACCCTCTAAAATCTGAGTGCTTTGTTAAACAAGTGCAGATCATTTTCTCCATGATTAGTCGAATCTTTGGTTTCAATCATGATCAGGCCATCAATGAATGTTTCTTAGATTTTCTATGGTCTTTTTCATTGTCTTTTTCTCCTGAATAGTTTTGGCAAGATTGCAGTATCTTGAGGGTGAAGGTGGTTTAATATTTTGGAATCCCTAGTTGTTTATCTCTTGATATCCCATATTCATGCTTGGAATATGGCACAGGGGTGATTGGTTGAAAGAGATATTTGGTTCATCCCAATCTATGGTCAAATGGTACGTGGAAATCCTTAACTTGGCTATATTTTCCATATGTTAATAAGTTCTATTTTCCCTATAGTAATTCATGGGCACTTGTACTTGTTATTATGTAGATTTGATGGTTGTTCTGTCATGTTTAAAATTCTGGTTATATGTTGGTTATAAGCACGGATCTATAATGTGCTCTAACTATGTCTTTGTTCAGTGTTTGATAAGTATTTGATGGTTAATAAATGCATGGGATAACAAGTGTTATTTCAACTATTTTGAAAGGGAATTAAACCTTCTTGGTGATTCTCAGATAAGTTTTAGACTCCTATGATCAGATATGCATTCATGACCTATATCTTACATGTTTACCATGTGTTTAATGAAATGACTGTCATGGTTAAGCCTCATCAGGTCAGATTCTTATTCAATTTTGGTATGAATAGCTTTGTCCTTATGTAATTTATGATTTTGGAAATTGCATTGAGTTATGGGCAGTGGTCTAGAGGCTAGCCTAAAATGATGGCTCAAAATCCAGAATTGCACCCTCTGAACTGTAGCTTTGGGGTTAGAATTGTTTGGGAAGTAGGATTATGCATGTGGTTATAGGCTCACAACTACTACCTTGCCTTGTCAAGCATGCAGTTGGGGAGTTTTCTCAGTGAAAAAGAGACTCATCTCAAGGATTAGCCACCTGGGGTGGTTCTCTGGCCCCTGAGTGTCTTGTAGCTCATGAGGAAGGTGAGTAAAGTTTCAGTTTGTTGACTCCACTTCCTTAATTTGACTTAAGAGGTCCGGTCAAGTCATAGTAGAACTCATCTCATGTTTACCTTGGTAGTATGATTAAAGTGGGTAAATGTGGGAGGAGGCCTTACAGGGTGGTATCAGAGCATGGTTCAAATACTTGGACTCGATGGGCTAGATGCATGTCGTTATGCTTGCATTATCATGGTTATGGTTGTCATGCATAAGGTCATTGTATACAGTTAGTGTTATCATGCATGATATATCTATATATATATATATATATATATATATGTATATGTATATGTATATGTATATGTATATGTATATGTATATGTATATGTATATGTATATGTATATGTATATGTATATGTATATGTATATGTATATGTATATGTATATGTATATGTATATGTATATATGTGTATATCTATATACATATATATATATAGATAGATAGATATGTATATATATATATATACATATATACATACATACATACATACATACATACATACATACATACATACATATATATATATATATCGTGCTAATCTAATTTGATTTTGCAGATGAGATATCCTTCCTTGAACTTCACTGAGGTATGTTGATTATGTTTATATTTGGTTATCTGACATGGCATGTTTGCAGGAAGAAGAGGAATAGATATGACAAGCAGATTGGCGGACTACAGCTCATGTGACTCTCCCTACATATTGGCTTAGCAAAATGGGGAAGAATACTCTCCTGACATAGAAGATATCTTGAGACGTCTGAAGGTAGAAATTAGAATTTGCAAGGAAGATAATGATAGGATAATTCACTCATAGGAAAGGCTTGCGAGGGCATAGGTAAAGAAAGAAAAGGTTAATGAAGTTACCCTTCAAAGCCTATCATATTTGCATAAACAAGTACAACCACATATCAGTTATACACAGGAGGACAAGACTAATGGGGGCATATGGTAGCAAGTATCATGGAGTACACAGGTCAGACAGGGATTACACAATCAGAGGTGGAATATGTTTGGATACACTTGATAGGAGAGGTAATGGTTATGGGTTCTATTCTAGTTATGGTTCATACAGGTATCATGGTTATCACCACTATCATCCTTACATGAGCAGTGAGAGGGGATACTTGTCGGTTGAGTTCAAGAAAGTCAATTCTCCTACATTCAATGGAGAGTTGAAGAAACTAGAAGATGAAAACGCATGGCTCCTTGGAATTAAGAAGTTGTTTGAGCTGCATGATTATACAAAGAATATTAAAGCTAGTGATATCACTCGAAAATATCCTCTTGGCTGTGAAAGAGGAAGTCTTAAGGTAACCTTTACAAACCAAGCTTGTATATTGAAGGCTAGCGCATTCAATCCAGAGTGGGATATTTTTGTTCATATATTGTTTGATAGTTCGAACCTCACAGGTAATTCGATTCCTTGCCTAAACCATGTGATGTAAGATAGTTTTAAATCTAGGTTATATAACTTTGTTACGCATGTGGGGTGTATGTATGATCTAACAATCATGAATCCATCTGATGGTATGCTACCCTCTTTGGGTTTCCTGAATGACTATGGTTGTGAGGCATTCAACCCCCTATCTCATCCTGTAGCTGAGTCTGCCAATATTTCTGACAAGTCATCCCTTGATTCGGTGATGCCATTTCGACCTTTGGTAATGGTCAATCCCGTATCCTTTGATGATCTGTCACATTATCTCCATCCCTCTGCAAACTACACGAATGAATTCGACCTTGAGGCTCTTGTCCCTTAAACTCAGTCTATAGCTCAGTCCTCCCCTCTTTCCAATAAGTCATCCTATGTAGTTGGGTTGCCATTCTGGCCTTTGGATATGGTCTCGTCCCCTAGTACATTTTCCCCTGACAAGGAATTGGAGGTTATTTTGTCCTCATATGAGAATCTGGCTCCCCTTTCTATTAAAATATCCTTTTTCCATAATCCTCTAGATTCTGGAGGTCAATCATATAAAAATGTCACACATAGGAAGAAGAAACCCCCTAAATATAAAAGGTTTCAGCCTGTAACAAGATCGAATTGGGTTATGTCAATGAGGCTAGATCTCCCAATAACTGGTTTGATATTGATTCTGATTTTACTATTGGGAATGTCTCTATTTGTAATTTTGATGGAGTCTATGTCCTTAGAGGGGATGTAACTGTGCATGTGGTTCCTCCATGATTATTATTTCCATTAACATCTGGGGTTCTGGAGTGACACCCAAACTAAGATCCCTTAGAGGTATTATTCGGGTTCATAAACCCTCTCTAATCCTTTTCTAAGAAACGATGGTTTGTAGATATAAGGAAATGTTGTCTATGTGCCCTTCATGGCATGTAGTTGCAACTGATGCTATTGGATTGTCTGGTGGTCTGGGGTTATGTGGTATCCAAAAATTATTGAGATGCAAAAATTTATGTCGTCTGCAGGGATTATCATGATGGGAAACTATCAAAGGGTCTGAATTGTCAATTCATATGCTCCATATGTGCATAAACTATTTTGGGACCAGGTTGCGCAATCTGGAATCCTTCGATTAAGTTCCATCATCATTGCAGGGGATCTTAATTTTTTAATGGGGAGGGAAGATATTTGGGGAAAGAAGTCTAGAATTGATAGTATGGCTACTTATTTAAGAGGTTTGATGGAGGATTTTTTCCCTATTGGATGTGATGCCAGATCCTCTTGGCCCCACTTGGAGGAATGGAAGAACTAGTGAGGAGGGTATCTAAAAAAGAATGGATAGGTTTCTGGTTAATTAGACTATGGTTAATCATCTGATAGATATAACATATTATAGTATTACAACATTTATTTTTGATGACTTGCCCACTATACTGACATGGGATGAAGGGGAACATAAGAGATCATAACCCTTCAAATTCAACTAAAATGGCTTAAAATGGATGAATTTGGGGATCTGATCCAAAATGTTTGGTTTCGTTCATTACTTCCTCCTCCACTGAATCACATGACATCCATATGCCAAAATATTAGAGAGCTAAAAAGGGTCGTTCAAGAATAGATTAGGGGGATGAAGGAGGGTGAAATTAACTAACCAAGAGGATATTGGTTAGCAGACTACTCATGAAAAGAGACAGCTGCAAGATTTCCATGTAAATTCCATGACCCTGTGGCTGAGTACATGAGCCTATTCTTAAGCCAGAAATAGAGGTTGTATCAGCAACATGTATCAGGTGCTTTATTTGAAGACTTTTCATGGTGCATGCTTGCTTTAATTTTTATTTTTCAGCAATGTGAAGGCATAAGGTCCAACACTCTAATGTTTGTCTAGCTCCATTGGAGGGTTGAACTCACTTAGGTGAATTGAACCTTGTGCATAAGTAGGAATGTCTATAAATAAGCTCACTAGTTGAACATTTAGTTTCTAGTTGATAGGATTTATTTTTCTGCATTGTAAATGGATGAGGAAAGCCCCATGGAGATTTTCTGGTTGCAAAGTTCCATTATATTTCTGACTCCATGCCCAATGGTGAAGGATACTGGTCTGCAGGTTCTTAGCACCTTGCTAGCAAGGCACTATCCCCAGTTGGAGAGAATGTTGTCACTCACTACTTTATAAAGTTATTAGTTGCCGAGAGTGCAGAAAAGCAGTGAATGTTGAATCCATTTCCCAAGCCATAAGATCTATGAGAGCTTAATCAGACCATCTCCATTGCATAATTCTCAGAAAGAGTTTTCCAATGGTATATGGAAGTCCCAAAATGGACCTCTAGATCATAATATATGGCATGTTGAATTTACCCATGGAAAGCCAGAAGATAAGGAGGAAAGGACCAAATACAAAGGAAAATCGCATATCACAGGACCATGAGCCAATCTCAATCGCAAATCGGCTATCGACAGGTCCAAGCAGAGATGTTTATCTCATATTGGATGTTAGGGGCAATCCCACATCCCACAATCTCGCATCCTGAAGGTCCTGCATACCTCATCCCGCAATATCGCTATATCGTAGTCTCGCGATCTCGCATCCCGCAACATCGCAGTCACGCACACTCCAAAACTTTGCATTATCGTCGATTTACGATATAATGTTAAATCACAGGGGATTGTTGAAATAGCTTAACAAAGGAAATGCATGCAAAAACAAGGATAGGCGGGCCCTTTCTCTCTCCTCCACATGGTGGTACGTTTTATCAAAAGTCAGGGTCCCTAGGCACAGTGAATCCCGCAATCTCGTGATATCAACAATCATTGGAGTAAAGGGGATAACACTTTAAAAACCTTGCAATCTCGTCGATTTGCGATATAGTGTTAAATCACCGAGGAGGGGCCGATTCTATTTAACAAAGGAATTCACAAAAAAACCAATGTGGCGCAATCCCATTGGCCTGTATGTATGACATGGCATTTGACATCATCAATGACGTGGTAGTACAAAGGACACGTGGCATTCAAATTCACCATTTTCAGGGGTCCTATAAGGGCATTTCTAGGTGAAACATGTCACCACTCACAGGGTGACATGTGGCAGTGATGACGTCACCCCCTGCAGATCAACAATCGACGATCACACATAGCAATGTCTCTCTTTTGTGCAGGTTTCTTTCAGGCTTGCAATTGCAAGAAGCAGGGATCCTCTCGGACGAGATATATTATGTGATCTGGCCTATAAAGCACCCATGTCCAAACAGTCGGCCAGTGTTGAGAAAGAAAGTAAAAGGGCCTTCCCCTCCCGCAGTGCGATTCTGATACTCCCGGTGGGCCTGACCCCACGGATCGGTGATCACGGGGTTCATGGGGAAATAACAGTGGCAACCCTCTGAAAATTCCAAAGTGCGGGATTTCATATAACAAAGGAAAGAATTCCCCGGACAGGAGCTTGAAGGCCTTAATGCCCGAGGACTCAGCACTTGGTCTCAACCTCTGGTCATATGAAGGAAATAGTAGAAAGGGGCTATACCAAATGGGCCTAAGAGGAAATAAGAACACGCCTATTTCGTAATATTTCAGTGATAAAGGCCCGCACCTGAAGGACTTCTTGTTACATCGTAAACATATCCCCAGGCAGACCAGGAGCATGATACAAAGCTTTTAAAGACGGATGGGTCGATATCTCTAACATTGAATAAGAGTATGGTGTGGTGATGTACCAGTATGGGGGGCTTGGGAGCACTTAATGATTTAGCATAAGGCTCCACTCGACTTCAGAGAAATAAGTAATCAGGCAGTTAATGCAAAATGGAAAAAAATTGGCTGAGCAATAGAGGGACGCACATGACAGAGACGTGGCTTGACCAGAGACCATTCACAGGAACAATAGAAGGGACAATTCCTTTATCATCCTCTCATTTTTTTTAGTACTACAATTTCGATTTATTTCCAAGAAGGGATCGAATCCCAATTGTAATCGTTTTGGGAAACAACACCTTATATAGGCCAAGACAACTAGTCTAGTAAAGGACAATTGGAGCTCCATCTAAGAAATTTTTGTAACTGTAACCCAAGCTCCCCCTCTTCTTATAAATAGGGGGAAGAAACACTTACATGAGGTTCCAGAATTTCGCACCCGCAGGGTCTGAATTCCGAGATGATACTTTTGGTTCTATTTGCTTATTCATGGGGGACTTGACTGATGTTGTGCTGAATGTTATGGACTAGTTATTTGGACCCTCTAAGTATTAATGAAACTTCCATGGTGATTCCAGGCATGATCAATGTGCAGCATGTTTCCTCTTGGTAAATCTCATTTCATTTGTGTTTTCCCATTTCTGAAATAGCGTAATAAAGTTGTTGGTGTTTCCCTGATCTGTGGATTTATCTAGGCTGCTAAATGGAGAAAAGTACCTGAGTTATATTACAGACTTACTTGTATTATTCAATAACATACAATACCTGTAGTAATTGCAGATTTATTTCTGTTATTGGATTAACCTACAATACTTATGTGAGCCCAGATTTACTCATTCTATTTGGTTCTAATGATACCCCAGTTATATCTGGCATGAAACCTTAATTACAATACCGTTGTTTCTACAATTTCACCTCCTTCCTCTTACATATTTATGCCGGAACATGGCTGCTGAGGATTTTGTTTGTTTTCATCCCTATGCATCTATTTCCCTCCTTCCTCTCCTCCTTTCCACCATCACTACAACTTTAGTATTAAGTTGTCTCATTGTTTGGTCTCGGCCAACAAAAGAAGACATTTCTCTTTGAATTTCCCTAATATACCCTTGGCATTCGAATCCATGTGTTGGCTCGAGTCTACCTTATGAAGGCCTATTGAACCAAGCCCCTCTTATTATATTGTAATTACGTGACAATTGGAGTGCAATAGAAACCCCACTCATAATATTTCAATGCACTCCTCTATTTAAGATGTTATATGCACTATTCTACAATCAACCCAGAGGTTGTCTCCAGGGGGCTTTCTATCTCTCATGTAGCATTTGTGTTGCTGGTGCGATCTGAAGAGACAACAACATCCATGCTTTTTTTGCCTAGTTATCGAGTGGATATCAAAGTAAAGCCTGTTATTATGTGTTCATTGTGTTGTCCTAGTGGTCTAGGATGAATTACGGTAAATCCTGGTTTCTATTGATGAGGGTGAGGTGGTTTAGCCTCGGTATGCCCTAGTTAGTTCTTTTGGTTTGAGTCCCACATTCATGCATGGAATATGGCATGGGGATGAATGGTTTAAGAGAGATTTGGGTCAGCCATTCTATGGTCGAGTGGAACATGGAAGTCCCATCCAGGGTTTAGTTTTTTCATCATTAATGAAAGGTTATTTTTCCTTGATCATTTTGATGGATTATATATGGTCTATATGGTAGTACTCGTTGTAACATGATTAGTTTTGATAATTTAAATTTATTGATATAATAAGTTTTAGTAGTTTGGAAATAATAAATGGGTCTGCAAGAGTAAATGCGCCCTCAAAATGTAAATTTAAGTCTCATTAGCTGGTTGATTTAGTTAATGTTGCATTTAAACATGATTAAATGATGTAATAAAGTAAACTCAAACATGGTTTACAAAATGACGAGAACGAATTTTCAAAAACGAAAGGAGGTTTTTGTTGATAACATCCTCATGTACAAAAGCCTCTCCCAGTTTTCTAACAACTATTATGATTTGGTAGAAGATAATGATTCTTTAAAGGCATATTTTCCAGAAATTTTCTGTTTTAGTGACCTTTTTGCAGAGCATATTGATGAGCTTGATGTTATATGTATTGTGTTAACCTGGTTTGACCTATGTGGATGGTTATGGTTGTGATATTCAGGTATGCGCTGATGTATTTGTGATATGGTGTGTATTAATCTAGACTGATCGTACATTTGTGATTGTTATGTATGAACAAATGCTTATGAGCTTATGATGTGAACAGTTAGTTAGTTACTATTATGGATATCATGATTTATGTTTGAGTTGATATGTTGTGAAGTTGTATCGTGCTAACCTGGATTGATTTTGCAGACAAGATCGCCTCCCCTGAGATACATTAAGGTATGAACTTGTTTATGTCATCTATCTTGTGCTTCACTGTTTGACTATGACATCTATTTGGTGCTTGGGTGTTTGGTGTCTAGTTGATTTATTTAACATGGTATGTTTGCAAGTTGGTTGAATGTTTGATGAATTTCATAATATGAGTATGCATTCCAATGATCTTGTTTTAAGGTGATTGTACTAACATATATGTATTGATACAATTGATATGTACTTGAACGTAGTTGACAGTTGTAGAATTATGTCTAATGACTATGATTTGACTATGGGTTATGACATGATTGTTTGTAAAAATTGATTTCAAATTGATAGATATGATTTTCTTGATATTTGGAACATGGGGTTGACATGTGTGAGCAGTTTTAGGAAACATGCTTCGTATTAGCGTGACAAGGTAATAGTTGATGTGTTTATACAACTAACAGTTGGGTGATGTGACAATGCATAGTAACACTCAATTGTAGCAAGGAAAAGGTCAAAGAAAGGAATTGGGCAAGAATTCCTTTGGCTAGGTTTGGAAACCCTAATTCCAAAAGAATGATTGCTTTGCATACTGGAAGTCTCCTTAACCCTAATTTGCCTGAAATTATGTGGATATGTGTTATGTTCATGGACATGTGTTTGACAGGTATATTAGCTAGTATCTAGTTACAGGTGGATCTGTCAAGAGAATTGGAGTCCCTTGAGGGATGGTGTGGATGTGTTTAGTTGCAAGCGACGTGCTTGGCACAACAAGATGAGGTAATAGGTGTACTGTTATGTTTATTTATACACTAACAATTATGTGTCAATGACAGCATGATGCAGGGAGTTGCATGATAAGAGAGGTTGCCATGAAATCTCGAAGAAGGCTTGGGTTGAGTTTTCTTTGGGAACCATGGGGATTGAGTCATGGTGTTTGTTGTTAGTCTTGTGCTTTTGGTATTTTGCGATTGTTGTGCTTGATTTGTGGTTTTGATTGTGTCTGGTGCATAGCTATGACGCTCTATTGCAGTGTCGTGTTGTTATTGGTTTTCATGGTTTTGCTTCGTGTTTGTTTCTTGGTATTTCCTTTTATGTTTTGAGTCTTGGGAATTCGTTGGGAATGGAGGAAGTTAATGGAGTTATGGGAGAGTTGTGTCATACCCAACAAATGATATAAGACCGAGATGAAGCTTGGTGCATGAGCAAACGCAGCAAAAGGTAAGACTATGACAGTAAGTTGTACTGGTTAGGTCCATTGTGGTAAGTGGATGACGACAGGACATACATGAGAAAGGTAACCAGGAAAGGTAAATTAAATGGATTTGAGGCGTTGGATGTCTTGGCTATGTTGGGAATGATTTTTCTCCATGTTGTGCATGTTGTACACAAATAAGGAAGTCATCTTAACCTATACCTTATGCTATCTCGTAATTATGTTATGATCATGATTATGTTGATGTTTATATAGGTATACTTGTGTGTATGCATGTCGTTGTCTAACAGGATGATGATTGTTTTATGTTAATGATTATATATGTATGTATCTATATATCTATGTCACTGTCTGATAGATCATCAAGAATCGTTCTTATGGTGGAATTATTTCTTATACAAGCGAATGACATGAATAAGTTCCTGGCTATGAGGAATCAAGTGGGAAGAGTAGTCATGACAAATATATGAGGTCAGTATCATGTGAATATGAATTTATATTGTATGCTTGTATTATGCCTATGCTTGTGATATTGACAGGCTATACTGAGGGATACATTAGCAAAATGAAAGTATTGTGGTCTACAACATGCTAAGATAAGCATGGATAAGACATTGGAAACAAGTTTTCTTGGTAAGGACAATGTGGTTTTGGATGTGTGGTAATACTATTGTGCATATGTTGTATATGTTGTACATGTTGCATCTATGATGTGTGCACATGCAGTGTTGTGTATATATAGTGTGTGTAGATGTTGTTTATGAAATGTTATGTACATGATCATACAGATAATGTTGTGGAATATTGCATCTGGTGCTGTGCATATGATTAGATATGTAGCGTTGTGTACAAATGATGCTATGTACATGTTGGATGTGCAGTGCTATGTACATGTGGTGTTGCATGCATGTTGTACATGTGGCACTATGTACATATGGTGTTGTGTGGATGATTGTATAAGTGGTGTTGTGTGCATGTGGCATTCTGTACATGTTGTACAACTGGAGCTGTGTGTAGGTGGTGTTGTATACATGT
This sequence comes from Pinus tabuliformis, assembly GCA_031772625.1. Taxonomy (NCBI): domain Eukaryota; kingdom Viridiplantae; phylum Streptophyta; class Pinopsida; order Pinales; family Pinaceae; genus Pinus; species Pinus tabuliformis. Next base: position 479,935,006 of record CM062817.1, on the reverse strand, counting down.
CGTTCATGTGGTGTTCTGTATATGTGGTGTTTCTTACATGTCGTGTGCGTGGTACTGTGTACATGTGGTATTTTGTACACGTTGTACAGTGGTGCAATGTACATATGGCGTTATGTATAGATTGTTCAGGTGGTGTCTTGTACATACACTGTTGTGCACATGTTGTGCAGGTGGTGCTTTGTACATATGGTACTTGTGTACGTGTGGTATTGTGCGCATGTCATACATGCTGTGTTGAAGGCGCGTGCTACTAGGTGCATGTATTGCATGGTGTTGCATGTCGTGTGTGGTTGTATGTGTGTGAAGTGCACTATGTGTATGTGCACTTGGTTGAGGAGAAGGAACTGGGTGTTTGTCTAGTGTGGAAACCGATCCGGAATGCGTACAAAATAAAGACAAAGGTAGAAGCTAGGGGTTGATGAAAGGATAAGTATCATCATTTTATTTTAGTTTTATTATGCATGTGATTTATGACTATGGTATATGATGATTATATGATATCTATGATTCTAGCTTATGATGGTTACATGTCATTTATGATGCTGATCTATGATGATTATGTTTTGAGCTAACCAAATGTGATATGTTTATACATGATGTTTTGATCTAACAGTTAGAATGACTTGTTGTGACATGAAGCGAACATAATTTCAAGTGTACCTTATTGACGAACTATTAATGAGGTATGTTTTGAGGTTATTTCAAATTTTTTGAATCTAATGGAAATTATGTGCTTGGAATAGGGATGCATGAACATGCCCAGTTGGGTGGTTGAAACTAAATACAAGAATTGGCAGCAGTGGCAAAAGATATTGGGACATGTAGTAGTATGCTAGTAAAACACTTTAGGAACAGGGCCATTGTGGGACACCAGTAACCAATAGTGTCCATTGATTTCCATGAGCATGTTATGACCAATATGATGGTTTTATGGAAGGTATATGCCTTGGTTGTTTGATCTTCCAATGTGAGGAAGCCTTACTAAGGGATGGATCATCCAGGATAGGGAATGTCGGGAAACTTGGAAGGTGAGTCACTGTAAGGAAGGGGTGATCGAATTGCTCGAGGGACTGTGTAGAAGAGAAGGGAAGGCCAAGGATATATTGTTTTTGGTCATGAGAATTTCTAGATGGAGTCAGATGCACATTGGGAGTGCGCCTCGGAAAATTGAGCATGTAACTGTTCATTGAGAGGCTAAGTGGTGCAGGATTGTAGCGCTGGACATTGGATGTCTCTTTTACTATGGTATTGGATTCTGGACTTCCTGAGAAGGAGGTGAATCCTTGTATTACTCTAAGGGTGGAGGTGTGACCCTCTGGATTCCCTTGTTGATTGATATGGGCATCATATCCCCTATTTGCTATTTTAGCAAATGTGAAAATGTGTATATGTGATTATTGTAAATACCGTAATGAGCTATGTTATAAATCTCCAGTAAACAATATGATTGTCATGTTTCAACAATGGTCATTGTAAATACTGCAACGAGCTATGTTATAAAGCTCCATGGGAACTATGTCTTGCTTTTAGTATTCTTGTTGCTTATAGGTGTCATTGAACACTGAGGATGGTGTTCCCTCAAGGGGGAGGGTTTTATAATAGCCCTAGTTAAAAAAATCATGTAAACATATATATATACAAGGCCACAGTGATTGTACATGTATTAAAATCTAAATGGTGGGGGAAACATCCTAGTGGGTGTTGATTCGGTTTGTTATGGTTAAGGATTTGGAAAGGCATGAGGCATTTATTGGCATTTTATTTATGAAAATAAAGGAAATTAGGAGAAGAGGAAGGTGAAAGGTCACAGGTTACATGTTCAAAGGAAAATGAAGAACAATAATGGAAAATGAAGAAAATAGAGGCCTCATTCATAAAAGTCTTATGAGGATAAGTTGGAAAGATTCTTAGTAAGTGTTAAGCTCTTAGGCAGTGTTAAGTTCTTAGTGAGTGTTAAGCTCTTAGTTAATGTAAGCTCTTGGCTCAAGCTTTTTCTATGGTTACACATGGGATCAGGAAAGGAAAAGAAGGCAAGAAAGGAAGGAGCAAGCAAGGAAGAGCATGATCAAGCAGCTACAACGGGAGTCCTTGTAGGTATGGATTTGCATGTGTATTTTCCTTGCTAGATTTGGCATGCATGGTATTGCATGTGGTTCCTTCGTTGTTGTGGCATGGGTTTTTCTAGTTGTAACAGTGTTTTCAACCTAACCTTGCCATTTGCGGGTAGCCATGGTGTAATGGGGTTCTCATGTTTTGGTTGAGCTAGATTACCGGATGGATTCGTAGTTGAGTAGGGTGGATCTCTGAATGATAAAGCACATGGCCTAGTGCTCCCTAAACTAGATTGTGGATCATAGTAAAGCCACTGGCCTATTGACCACTAAGCCAGACTGTGGGTTGCAGTAAAGCCACTATTGTGTTGCCTCGGTGGGCCTAGGAATCCTTGTCGATGAATGGCAGGATATACAATAAAGCTAAGAGGTGGTTTTCTCTCATTTAGGCCTAGTAATCAGGGGTTTGGGATATGCGGTAAAGCCTGGTGTGTGGGTCTCGGTTTAGGGCCTAGTGAGCCGGGTTTGGATTGTGGTAAAGCGTGAGAGACTAGGAGACAAAAAAATTCCTCGCGTTGTATGTGGAGAAATTTGGTGGCATCCATGCTTGTTTGGCCTAGTGATCGGGTGGAGATCATGGTAAAGCTTGTTATGATGTGTTCATTGTGTTGGCCTAGTGATCCAGGTTGGATTACGATAAAGCCTAGCTTTTATTGATGAGGGTGAGGTGGTTTAGCCTCGGTATGCCCTAGTTGGTTCTTTTGGTTTGAGTCCCAAATTCATGTTTGGAATATGGCACGGGGGTGAATGGATGAAGACAGATTTGGCTAAACCATTCTATGGTCGGGTGGAACATGGAATTCCCATCCCAGTTTTGTTTTTTTGCATGATTAATGAAAGGTTATTTCTCCTTGTCTTTCTATGAGAATTTTGATGGATTATATGTGGTCTATATGGTTGTACTTTCATGAGTATTTATGTTATTATAATGCTATTTATATGAGTGTTTTATGACAACATCTATGTATGGCTCTCAACATGTTTTTACTTGTAAATGAATGGATAATGTATCTATGGCCTAATAGATGATAATGCAAAAAATGACATGAGGGAACAATGGTTCATAGTGATCTTGGATAAGTATGAGATCCCTACACTTAATTTTGTTCATTACACTTGTAGGTTACATGTTGATGACATGTTTGACGAAATTCCTGTCATGGCTAGTAGGCGTATGATTAAGGTCTTGTATAAATTATTTCTTTTGTATCATTGTTTCCCTATTCTTTGACTGATATTAAGCTATCATTCCATTATGGGCAGTGGCATGGGCTCTAGGCCTAAAAATGTGGCTCAAATCCCTGGGTCACTGGCATAACACTATCAAATTGGGTCTCTGGACGCTGACAGGAATGCCTGTGAGAGTGAATTTGGGTTTCTGGATGTTGTCATAGGTGACTGAGGCTTAAGATGTCCAGAACGTTAGTGGGACCTAGGGATAGGATGTCTGAGTGGCTGACATGTCTCCTGAGTTTTCTGTTGTTGATGTGCATAGTTTGGTTGATGTGTTCTATTGATTCCACTTCCTTAAGGTCACATAGGAGGTCAAATCCAATCATAGTAGCCTCTTGTCACATGTGTACCTTGGTTGGTTGGTTATTAGGGTAGATGTGTGAGGAGGGTGTTACATTGACCCAGACTAGAAGAACTTGGCTGGATGAATATTGGGATGTTTATGACCCAATTTTCTCATGCGCTAATCAAGAGAAGATCCCTTAATTGTTCTTTCAATAGAATGATGAAATTAGTAAGGGGTATACATTTGGAAGTCATGTATGCCATTGTGTATAGTTCCTTGGGTCTTTCATTGGTCATATGGCGCTGTAAGAATTATTCTACTTATGTTAGATGAATAGCGTCAAATATAACTTCAAATATCCTCATTTCCTTAACTACCGAATCAATTCTCAAGATACTAGGGTTACAATCTTCTAGTATTATGAATGAAAACATCATAGAATTAAATTAAGAAACTTTGTTCAAACCTTGAGATCATTATCCCCAAAAGTACAACATACATTTGTCCAATGTGTTCTAAATTTTGAGACTTCTCTACAATCTTTAATCTACCCTCTAAAATCTGAGTGCTTTGTTAAACAAGTGCAGATCATTTTCTCCATGATTAGTCAAATATTTGGTTTCAATCATGATCAGGCCATCAATGAATGTTTCTTAGGTTTTCTATGGTCTTTTTCATTGTCTTTTTCTCTTGAATAGTTTTGGCGAGATTGCAGTATATTGAGGGTGGAGGTGGTTTAATTTCTGGGAATCCCTAGTTGTTTATCTCTTGATATCCCATATTCATGCTTGGAATATGGCACTGGGGTGATTGGTTGAAAGAGATATTTGGTTCATCCCAATCTATGGGCAAATGGTACATGGAAATCCTTGACTTGGCTATATTTTCCATATGTTAATAAGTTCTATTTTTCCTATAGTAATTCATTGGCACTTGTACTTGTTATTATGTGGATTTGATGGTTGTTCTTTCATGTTTAAAAATCTGGTTATATGTTGGTTATATGTTGGTTATAAGCACGGATCTATAATGTGCTCTAACTATGTCTTTGTTCAGTGTTTGATAAGTATTTGATGGTTAATGAATGCATGGGATAGAAAGTGTTATGGCAACTATTTTGAGAGGGAATTAAACCTTCTTGGTGATTCTCAGATAAGTTTCAGACTCCTATGATCAGATATGCATTCATGACCTATATCTTACATGTTTACCATGTGTTTAATGAAATGACTGTCATGGTCAAGCCTCATTAGGTCAGATTCTTGTTCAAGTTTTGTATGAATAGTTTTGTCCTTATGTAATTTATGATTTTGGAAATCGCATTGAGTTATGGGCAGTGGTCTAGAGGCTAGCCTAAAATAGTGGCTCAAAATCCAGAATTGCACCCTCTGAACTGTAGCTTTAGGGTTATAATTGTTTGGAAGTAGGATTATGCATGCGGTTATAGGCTCACAACTTCTACCTTTCCTTGTCAAGCATGCAGTTGGGGAGTTTTCTCAGTGAAAAAGAGACTCATCTCAAGGATTAGCCACCTAGGGTGGTTCTCTGCCCCCTGAGTGTCTTGTAGCTCATGAGGAAGGTGAGTAAAGTTTCAGTTTGTTAACTCCACTTCCTTAACTGGACTTAAGAGGTCCGATCAAGTCATAGTAGAGCTCATCTCATGTTTACCTTGGTAGTATGATTAAAGTGGGTAAATGTGGGAGGAGGCCTTACAGGGTGGTATCAGAGCATGGTTGAAATACTTGGACTCGATGGGGTAGATGCATGTCGTTATGCTTGCATTATCATGGTTATGGTTGTCATGCATAAGGTCATTGTATACAGTTAGTGTTATCATGCATGATGTTGATATATTTATATGATTATGTATATATATGTATCATGCTAATCTAGATTGATTTTGCAGATGAGATAACCTCCCTTGAACTTCACTAAGGTATGTTGATTATGTTTATATTTGGTTGTCTGACATGGCATGTTTGCAGGAAGAAGAGGAATAGATATGACAAGCAGAATGGTGGACTACAACTCATGTGACTCTCCCTACATATCAGCATAGCAAAATGGGGAAGAATACTCTCTTGACATAGAAGATATCTTGAGACGTATGAAGGTAGAAATTAGAATTTGTAAGGAAGATAATGATAGGATAATTCACTCATAGGAAAGGCTTGCTAGGGCACAAGAAAAGAAAGAAAAGGTTAATGTAGTTACCCTTCAAAGCCTATCATAATTGCAGAAACAAGTACAACCACATATCAGTTATACAAAGGAGGACAAGACTAATGGGAGCATATGGTAGCAAGTATCATGAAGTACACAAGTCAGATTGGGATGACACAGTTAGAGGTGGAAGATGTTTGGATACACCTAATAGGAGAGGTAATGGTTATGGGTTTTATTCTAGTTATGGTTCATACAGGTATCATGGTTATCATCACTATCATCCTTACATGAGGAGTGAGAGGGCATACTTGTCGGTTGAGTTCAAGAAATTCAATTCTCCTACATTCAATGGAGAGTTGAAGAAACTAGAAGATGCAAAGACACGGCTCCTTGGAATTAAGAAGTTGTTTGAGTTGCATGATTATACAAAGAATATTAAAGCTAGTGATATCACTCAGAAATATCCTCTTGGTTGTGAAAGTGGAAGTCTTAAGGTAACCTTTTCAAACCAACCTTGTAGATTGAAGGCTAGCCCATTCAATCCAGAGTGGGATATTTTTGTTCATATAGTGTTTGATAGTTTGAACCTCACAGGTAATTCGATTCCTTACTTGAACCATGTGATGTAAGATAGTTTTAAATCTAGGTTATATAACTTTGTTACGCCTGTGGGGTGTATGTATGATCTAGCAATCATGAATCCATCTGATGGTATGCTACCCTCTTCGGGTTTCCTGAATGACTATGGTGGTGAGGCATTCGACCCCCTATCTCATCCTGTAGCTGAGTCCACCAATCTTTCTGACAAGTCGTCCCTTGAAGCAGTGATGCCATTTTGACCTTTGGTAATGGTCAATCCCGTATCCTTTGATGATCCATCGCATTATCCCCATCCCTCTATGGACGACACGAATGAATTCGACCGTAAGGCTCTTGTCCCTCAAACTCAGTCTATAGCTCAGTCCTCCCCTCTTTCCAATAAGTCAGCCTATGTAGTTGGGTTGTCATTTCGACCTTTGGATATGGTCTCGGCCCCTAGTACATTTTCCCTTGAAAAGAAATTGGAGGTTATTTTGTCCTCATATGATAATTTGGCTCCCCTTTCTATTAAAATATCCTTTTTCCATAATCCTCTAGAATCTGGAGGTCAATCATATAAAAATGTCACACATAGGAAGAAGAAACCCCCTAAATATAAAAAGGTTTCAACCTGTAAAAAGATCGAACTGGGTTATGTCGATGAGGCTAGATCTCCCAATAACCGGTTTGATATTGATTCTGATTTACTGTTGATAATGTCTCTATTTGTGATTTTGATGGAGTCTATGCCCTTAGAGGGGATGTAACTGCGCATGTGGTTCCTCCATGATTATTATTTCCATTAACATATGGGGTTTAGGAGCGACACCCAAACTAAGATCCCTCAGAGGTATTATTCGGGTTCATAAACCCTCTCTAATCCTTTTCTAAGAAATGGTGGTTTGCAGATATAAGGAAATGTTGTCTATGTGCCCTTCATGGCATGTAGTTGCAACTGATGCTATTGGATTGTCTGGTGGTCTGGGGTTATGTGGTATCCAAAAATTATTGAGATGCAAAAATTTATGTCGTCTGCAGGGATTATCATGATGGGAAACTATCAAAGGGTCTAAATTTTCAATTCATATGCTCCATATGTGCGTAGACTATTTTGGGACCAGGTTGCGCAATCTGGAATCCTTCGATTAAGTTCCATCATCATTGCAGGGGATCTTACTTTTTTAATGGGAAGGGAAGAGATTTGGGGAAAGAAGTCTAGAATTGATAGTATGGCTACTTATTTAAGAGGTCTGATGGAGGATTTTTTCCCTATTGTATGTGATGCCAGATCCTCTTGGCCCCACTTGGAGGAATGGAAGAACTAGTGAGGAGGGTATCTCAAAAAGAATGGGCAGGTTTATGGTTAATCAGACTATGGTTAATCATCTGATAGATATAACATATTATAGTATTACAACATTTATTTTTGATTACTTGCCCACTATACTGACATGGGATGAAGGGGAACATAAGAGATCATAACCCTTCAAATTCAATTGAAATGGCTTAAAATGGATGAATTTGGGGATCTGATCCAAAATGTTTGGTCTTGTTCATTGCTTCCTCCTCCACTGAATCACATGACATCCATATGCCGAAATATTAGAGAGCTAAAAAGAGTCGTTTAGGAATGGATTAGGGGGATGAAGGAGGGTGAAATTAAAGCTCTTAGGGAGATTGACATTTGCCTATGTTATTTCAATGATCCTCATGACCCATTATTCTTCTTAGAGGAATACCGACATAGGATCATTGAATTAGAGGGTGAGAGAAGGGACATACTCATTTCATGGGAAGAATACATCTGAATGAAGAGGAGGGAGACATGGATAAAATATAGAGATAAAAGTACCTGGAGATAAAAATACCAAATATTTCCATGCACATTTCAATGTCAAGAAACAGATCAATCCCATAAGGAGGATAAGGGATCACGTTGAAAACATATTCAGTTCACATAGATCTATTGAACAAGTGGAGGTCACACATTTCAAAGGCCAATTCTCGGCACAAGAGACATATTTCTGGTCGCAAATGAATTTCATTGAATAAGTTCCAAACACATTCACATCGGGGGATAATGATAGATTGGGACAACCATTCACAAGGGAGATGACGCACTGTATTAAATCATGAAAATAAAGAGATCGCCTTCTAAAGGTAGACTTGAGAAAGACATATGATTTCATTGATTGGGAATTCCTCTTCTTGGTCCTATTAAAATCTGGTATGTCTCTACTTAACATTAAATGGATTTTGTCTTGTTACAAAACTACAAATTTTATTGTCATTATTAATGGCTTGCATTCACAGTTTTTCAATGCATATAGAGGAATTAGACAGGGTTGTGCCATGTCTCCATTGCTCTTTCTCTTAGTTATTGATTGTTTCAGTAGAAAAATGAGGGTGTCAAAGGATAAGAGAATTATTAAAGGGATCAGAGTAACCAGAAATATTTCCATCTATCATTTAATGTTCATAAATGATCTATTACTCGGTGGGGACTCCACGGTGGGGGAGTGGAGAACCATTAGAGACCTAATTAAATAATTTGGATTTGTGTATGGTTTGTGTATGAATGAAGGCAAAAAGATCTTGTTACACAATGATAGTGAGGAGAATGTAACAAAGGACATATGTGATCTATTTGGGGTAGCATCGTCAATCCTGCATGATGGTTTCCATACCTTGGGTTTAATATGAAACCAAAAGGATACTATAACCAAGATTGGGTACGGTTAAGTGAAATATTTGACAAAAAATTAGACATTTGGAAGTACAAATGTTTGATGATGGGAGGAAGGATGGCAATTATGCTGAAATCGGTGCTACAAAACATTTCAGCATATTGGATGCCCCTTTTATTTTATGCCAATGGAGGTCATCCTTAAGATGTAAGCTATCATGAGCCGATTCTTATGGGTTGGAACATAGTTACAAGAAAAAATTTATATGGTGCAATGGCCAGCACTTGCAAGGCCAGTGGAGGAAGGAGGTTGGGATTTCATAGATACATCCAATTTTAACAAGGCTTTGATTATAAAAAAACATGTGGAGGGAAATGTCTGGAAATGGTGTGTGGTCTCATATCATTAAGGAAAAATATATGTTCAGTAAAACTTTTTCCTCATGGATTAGCAACAGTTCCAAGAAGAAATATGTTATATCACACATATGGAGAAGTATGATGCACACTCTGTTGAGAAATCTAGGGCATAACAATTAGGTGATTTCTCTTGTAATGATAACTACTTGTGAATTATTTCTACTTATTTAGATTATGATCTTCTCTTTAGTTAGATTATTATAGTGTTATTCATCAAACAATTACCAAAGAATAAACAATAAAGAGACAAGAGACACAGAATATTGGCAATCAGCCAGGGCCAAAACCTCTCCCACTTGAGAGGAAAAACCCAAACTAATTCTTCTTCTTATAGAGATTTCAATTGAAAAATACCAAGACCAAGACCCTTGACCTATTTGACCTCTCCAAGACCAAGACACCAAGATTCTTATTTTGACCCATATTTCTTAATAGAGTTAACGATAGTCAACTGACTGTTTCTTCTTTCTGCCTCTACTACCATTCAAATCTCGACTTCATTTTCTCTACTTTAGACCTTCAACTTCTCGGCCCTAATTCAGAAACCCTAGTATATGCATATTACCTTCTCTCATACCTTGATTTCCTTCGCTTTAGGTGGAGGCTACCTCCTTGACAACTCGGCTTGAGATACTCCTTATTTTTCTCCTTGACTTGTCCTTCAATAGGGACTGCAGTACTTCGGATTCTTTTGCAACATATAGCGTCTATACTATGCATTTCTAGAGTGAGTCAGCTCAAAAAAGACCCAAAAACAAAGCTGAGGACATCACTCTTCCTTTCCTTCTCTTCACTAGTTATGAGGTTCCTTTCCTAGTGATTCTCGCACTCCTTATTGCATTCTTCTCCTTGATCGAAATTATGTCCTTGAAATGAAGTTGAGTTTCCCTATTTATAGTGGTTTTCCCATGTAAATTACCCAACTTGAGTTGTGTGTGAGCCAACATGTACTTGGTGAAGCTTCATAATTTAGATTAAGACCGACTTGAAGGAGATGCTTGATCATGATCTTGGAGGGCCTCTTTGACTCTTTCAATGACTCACATATATTTGTAACATGCCCAAGAAAGGTATTCCATACATAACATTGACTCAATAGACTATTATGACTTGATGAAAAACCTAAAGGCTCACAATGGGAACCTTAACTAAAATAAAATTCCTTGATCATGAAACCCGTGATTCAAGCATTACAAAAATAATTTTATTTTCTTCTTTACATCAAATATGTCAAATCATATTTACACATGTCATTATGAAGACCAAACCTAGTTACACTTTTCCACGCACTCGACACTAGATGTTGGGGTTTGTCTGTTAGGGGGATGGAGATGGATCCAAGATCAAAATTGGATTAGACTCCATCATGGGGATGGTTGGAAATTATTCATTATCCTTTCAACTGCTACAAATCCTTCACAGAAAGGACATGTTGATGGTGCTGGACCTGCCAACATTCAGGGGATCACCCCAGTATGAAGTCCCAACTAGACCTCACACTGTTTGTGTGGGAGTCCCATCTGATATGATGGCCTGGTTGCCATTATCTTAAAGATTTTCCTTAACTCTTTCTTTTTAGCGCGGGAGAGTGGTCTTATTTGTCTTTTGAGAAGTGAGGTTCGCATTCCTAATGATTGTAAGTGTCTCTTGTGTCAATGGTTCTTTCACCGTAGAGGGAGAGGGTGGGAGTGAGTCCCTAGTTAGTGGGGAGAAGTCCCAACTCTGCTAGAAACACACAACACAATAGGAGGTGCACAACTTCTGATGGAACAGTTCACACAAATGTGGCATTCACAACACGTAAGGGAAGATAACACGTATAACACTCAATGGATTAGTCCATGCGAGTACAATGGTTGTTATAACAAGTTTTATGTGAAAGGTCTGTCTGATGTCCGAGAGAGTAGTCTACACGGGTGAGACAATGTTAATAGCATATACAACACATTTTCATTAACATATATGTATTACAACAAGTGAATTAGTTCAAGTGTTAAGCATAGGTTAACGCAACATGTATTACAAGTGTTAAATATTACTCTTACGACAGTTACAATACATGTGTGAAAATGTGCTGGCCTGTGAGAAGGTTTCTGAATTAACCGGAAGTTCCAAGACACATCGTTGCATCATACATCACTGAGCCCACATGCAGGGCATTGGAGCCACTACCTACTCCTCAAAGAAAAGATTACAAACTCTCAAGGCTATGTGGGAGGTGCTAAGGTGAAAAGTCCTTTGCATGTACAAATGAGGAGGCATTTATAGCCAAGGGTGAAACTGGCCCTTGTGGATGTTCGACTACCCTCATGATTGTTTGAATTCCATGACTTTTCGACTTTACATGACTCTTCATACAACAAGTGGGTCTCTTGGACTTCGACGTTACATTACATTGATTGGTTGTATGGCCCACAGTAGAGATGTGTATGACATGACTCGACATGACAGTGCTGGTACATTCGTGTTGTTTTTGGTGTGCATGTCGAGCTGCAGTGTTGTTGTGTGATGGATGTTCTCATGGTGTGTCACAACTTCACCTCCGCATGGAAAAGTGCACGGAGTCTTTGATGGTCGTTGGTTCACTTGATGTTTCATTCACACATTGCTCCTTGCTTGTATGTTGGTAATCTTGATAGGCTCGTATGTTCGCGAAAGGTGCATGTTCGTCCGTCTGTCCATCCGTCCATGAACACCTTGCATGTTTTCTCGTCCGTCCATCTGCGAACACATCTTTGCATGATCATCCGTTCATGATCATATCTCTTTGCATGCATCATCTATTTGTCTGTTGGGTAACCTATCGTTCTACATGTGCTCCCTTCGTTCATTCCATCCATCATCGTGCCATGTTTGTTTGTGTACCTGTATCTGCAGTCACTCATGACGGGACAACATCAAATCCAAAAACCTCCTAGTCTACCATGATGCATGATCATTTCGGATCTAGGTGACAAGGTTGCGAGGCGGAGTGGAGGCTCCAAGAACTGCTGATGAAGACTACACAGGAGTCACTAGGTGATGAAGATGGACAATCCAGATCAACAGTGACTGTCCTCGGGGTCTAGCTCAACTGGAGGACAAAACTGCATAGTTTTTGGGAGGAACACTCTGGGCTGCGGAGAGGCTGAGCAGGAAAAATCTGTGCAATTTCCAGAACGAGCGGGAACCGGGAGCTTGGCAGCCAAAACTGCACAATTACTGGAGGAAACAGGTAGCTGGTTGCTGGGACACTTGTAATAAAAACTATGAAATTCCTGAGGGGAACTGGCAGTCAGCTGCTGGGTCACTGGCAGAAAAAACTGCGCAATTCCTGAGGGCAATTGGCAATCAACTACTGGGAGATGCTGGCAGGAAAAACTACATTGATGCTGGGAGGTTGGCCTGCTGGTCACCTCTACGTAGTTTCTAGGCTGAGCGGACCACTGGGCAGTAGAGGACTTGCTCATGAAAACTGCTCAATTTTCTGGGTGAATAATCGATCAGCTGTCGGGAGGGCTGGCTAGAAAAACTGTGTAATTTTTTGAGGGAGACAGGGACGGGCACTAGGTGTCTATCCGACCTACCTATGCAATTTTCTCAGTTAGCGGAGTGGGTAAGGTCTTCAGCCTCTATGCAATTTTTGAGGGGAGTCTGTCCTGGGGTGGATGTCGGGTTAAACTCTCTGGTTAACTAGCATGAAGGTTGATTGATTTGCTTGCAGACAACACAACTTGAAATGGCTTGCTTGGTGCTTCTGCGTTGTTCTGGGTGACAGTCGATCGAGTCGATGGCGGGGTGATGGTCTGGCTATCAGGGGAATCCGATTGTCAGAACTTCAGTAAAGTGACTAAGCGTGCAAACGAGTGAAATATGCATATGTGACCTTGAAAACACACACTTACATGCCTTAATGACGAGAAAACTCAAACCATCTAGACACACATTCTCAACATGACTAACCAATGGTGTAAGTGACAAGTGCAACACTTGTGATTGATCATTGGTCGACAATGACAGCGCTTGTGCAACAGTGTATGTGACTCCTTATGTGAGTGCAACAGATGTTTATATAGTGAACAAAATTAAGTACACATGAAGCAAAGACTTTGAGTATGACCAGAACATGGTTGCAAGCATGACATTGACATCAATATGCAAAAGCTTGGGTAAAATGATCAAGCAACGTGGGTGCGAAGACTCACAAGAGCTCACAAAGTGAACCTGAGTGTGTGCAGCCATCATGTGAAACTCTCAAGGGAGGTTCCGAAATTGAGTGCAGGCCAAAATTTTGGAGGGTGGTTGTAGCCGCCACAACACTTGGTGACACACTAGCAGAACTCCAACTTCTTTGTTTTTGTTCATTGATAGCACAGGGCCTTAGTATTTTTGGGAGTATTGAATCATTTTGCGGGTTACTTCGGCTTCCCCACTTACCCCATGGACATACATGGTTCACCTTTTTCCAACTCAATCAAACACAATTAAAAGTTCAGTTTGATCACAATGTTTCAAATTCGGGAAGGGTAGTTTAGCTCACGAGTTGAAGATTTTCAGAGTATAAGTTTTCATCTCTGATGTTTCTCCACTACCATCAGGCCTAGTCAGTACCCCAGTGGAGTCACACAGGAACACGCACATTGCTCCACTGCAAGCGAGCCTTGTCACTACCCCAGTGGAGTTGCATGCTTCACCTCTCTGCGTAGGAAGCCTTTCTCTTCTTTCGCCTTTGTAGGTTTTCAAGAGGACTGTGCATAGGCACTTATTTATTTTTGGGGCAGAAGAGGGATCCTAACTTATTGAGAGCAGAAGAGGTTGTTCCTTCAGAGAATCATGTAAGATCTCTGACATAGGTTTGCTCATTTAGATTTCCCCTTCTCTGTTTCTACTAGTTGGATGAGCTTGAACACACAGAGCAAAAGGTTGAGTATAGGCATGGGGCTTCCCAGTGTGGACATGGGTTCATGGTTGGACCAAAACTTCCCTTGCAGATGACTCGTATTTTCCATCAAGACTTCAGTGGCTGAAGGTTATAACCAAGCACAGAGAAGATGCACACAAGATTGGCCAAGTGTTGCAGTCTCACAAGTTTCTTCAAATCTCAGCCACATACTCTATTAAAAATCCAGAATGCAGTAGTTGGCAGCACTTATTTCGGGAAACAAAAATAGTAAGGTATCAAAAAAAAAAAAAAACAAATGTAAACAAAAAAGAGTAAGTAGAACAAACCAGATAAGAACAAAGATAGTAAGTAAGGAAAACAAAATAAAAACAACAAGCAACAAGAAGACTATGTACATGGCACGGGGCGTGGCTCGACCTACTAGAAATAATGCTTGAGATATTGGCCATTGACAGGAAGGTTGTCAACCCTCCCATCAAGTGATTGTAGATGGTACGTGTGTGGGCCAAGCTTCTTCTGGACTGTGTATGGACCAATCCACAGGGACTCGAACTTCGTATGTTTGCCTTTGTCTTCATGGGACTTATCCCATTTCAGAACCAAGTCACCGACACCGAAGTTAGCTTTCCCTACATACTTCTTATCAAACCATCTCTTGATACGCTTCTGGTGGAGTGTGATTTTTTCTTTTATTTCTTCCTGAAGATTATGGAGAACATCCATCCTATGCTGAAATAGTTGGCAAGGCTTGCCTTGGGATTCTTGGGAAAGTTGAAGTGCAGGCAAGTAGATATTGGGTGGAAGGATGGATTCTTTACCATAGACCAGGAAGTACAGTGAAGTATACAGAGAGGGCTTGTGTGTTACACAGTCAGCCCATAATGCATTCGTCAAAGCAGTATGCTAGTTGCGCTGCTCAAAGAAAACGGTTTTTTTTATTATGCAGATGAGGTTTTTATTCGTGAATTATGTTATACTTTTTCCTTCTGGGTAATAGTTAGATGAGTGTTTCAGCATAATACCATTGTGTAATGAAAAATCATAAAGTTTCAAAGACAAAAAATACGCTGCATTATAAAAAACAAGTGATACCGGAATGCCGAAGCGTAATGTGATGTTCTGCTAGAGAAAGTTGATGACCTCCTGGTCATTCACTTCTTTGAGCGGAACTGCTTCTATCGACCGCATGAAGTAATCAGTTGCTATTAGAATGTAGTAGTGTTTCTTTGATGAATGTGTGAAGATTTCCCCAATGATATCTAGGCCCCACTGTTGGAATGGTTCGGTCACTACAACAGGGTGCAGTGGGGTTGTTGATCTTCGTGTCCTGTCGGCGCATCGCTGACAGACCGGGCACTTGCGGGCATAAGAAGGTGCATCCTTGAATAATGTGGGCCAGTAGAAACCGAATCACATAACTTTGTGCATAGTGGTGTTTCCCGCAAAGTGAGCCCTGCGGGTCTATCATGCAGATATTGTAGTACCTTCTCTGATTCATGTGCCTCCAGACACCTAAGAAAAACTCTGTTACTGTGCTTCCTGTAAAGCACTCTGTGCACCAACTGATATGGTAAGGCTTTGAGGTGCAATGCCCTCTTCTGTTTGATAGAAAAATAAGAGGGTACGGTGCCATGCTCAAGGTACTAGCACACATCTGTGTACCAAGAGGTTCCATCTCCAGTGGGTGTTGCTCATCTTATATCATACATCTCAATTTCCTCCTCCCAGTCGGCAAGCTCTTCTTCACTCTCCAGTGCGTGTACTGCTTCAGCTGCAAGTCTGCATATCCCGTGTCCTTTAATCGTGTGAACTGGATTGATTTCAAGATCATACCCTTGCAAGCCTGTCATCCAGTTCATACGTCGTTCACACAGTTCTTGTTGTACAAGCAATGTGCCGACTGCTAGATGAGGGACGAAGACTATGTAGTGGTTCTTCAGCAAGTAGGGCCTGAAGTGTTTCACCGCCTTGTAAACTGCACATGCTTTCTTGCCAATGGCGGGGTATTTGAGTTCTGGTCCCTGCATGCTTGCTCTCATGAAGGAGATTGGGTTTTCATTGTTCATTTCATCCTTCTAAGTGAGCATTGCAGCGAGCGAATTATCAGAGGCAAAAGTGTATAGCAGGAAATCCTTCTCGAAGTCTGGGCTATAGAGTGCAGGTGCTTCTGCAATAGCCTACTTAATCTAGGTGAATGCATACTTTTCCTTCTTTCCCTAGTTGTAGAATGAATCTTTCTTGATCATGTCCTGCATGGGCTTGACTATCTGTGCATAATCCGAGATGAACTTCCAGAGGAATTTTATCTTGCCCAAGAAGGACTGCATAGCTTTCTTGTTAACTAGGTAAAGAATCTGTGTAATAGTCTGAACCCGGTCTGGGTCCACCTTGATCTCGATTTGGGCAACAATGTGTCTGAGAAGATTCCCCTCAAACACTATGAATACGCTCTTTTTGGGATTCAAGGAAATCTCGTATCTCTAGCATCGCTCAAAGATTTTCTTCAGATGGCATATGTGGTCCTCTCATCTTTTTGAGAACACAGTCACGTCATCGAGGTATACCATTGTGCTTTGTCTAATGATTCCATGAAAAGCAATGTCAATGACATGCTAAAAGGTTGTGCCTACATTTACAAGCCCAAACGACATTCGTCTATAAGTGAATGAATCCAACTTGGTACGAAAGGTAGTCTTAAGTCTTTCAGGTTCTGCTACCAGAACCTAATTGTATCCTGAAAAACCATCGAGAAGAGAAAACATATGTGCCCCACATACTATTTGTATAATGTGGTCCATGGATGGCACGAGGTAGTTGGCCTTGTTCGAGGCGTGGTTCACGTTTTGGAAATCAACACACAAGCGGATTTCCCCATACTTCTTGCATACAGGAACAAGGTTTGAAATCCATGTGGAATGACAAACTTTGTATATGATCCGTGCATCCAACAACTTAGTGAGCTCTTTCTATATGAGGGGTTCAAGTGACAGGTGGAATTTTCTCAGCTTCTACTGATATGGCTTGACCCCTTCTTTTATCGGAATAACACATTGGATGATTCACGTGTCATAGGTTTTCAGATCATCATATTTCCATGCGAACACATCTCGGTACTGTTTGAACAAGTAGACAAAGCCTTGCCGCTCTTGCTGTGTGCAACATGTACCAAGATTGACAAACTTCGGATCTTGTTTTGTTCCCAGGTTGATCAGTTCATGCATCATGGTGGAACTGTGGGTCTTGTTGTTCCTGGTCCCCTGAAAACAATCTTGCAAGTCATAAAAAATTTCTAATGTTGCCACACTCTTTGTGATATGGTGGCCTTTCATGTTACCATCTTCTGCTTGCAGAGAGTGCTCGTGCTCATCATCATCTATCACTACATCTTTGAAGATGCTAGCGTTGGCCATGAAATGCAGTATCTATTGATCATCATTAAACATGCGTAAATTAGTTATGTTATCTGGGATATATGGTTTGTACAAAAATTTAATAGTGAATCTATCCCTAATCAGTGACATTCTTGAAGCTGCGTTTGCGAGAGCATTGGCAGCTGCATTACACATACATGGTACAACAATGATGTTAAATGCTTGGAAGTTAGAGATTAGCTGCCACACCTCTTGCTGGTAACTTTTGAGATGCGGTGACAAACAATGAATGGTGTTACATACTTGTTGTACCACTATCTCTGAATCACCTACCACTTTGAGCACAACCACGTTGAGGCTGATGGCTTTCTGCAAGCCCAACACAAGTGCTTCATACTCAACAATGTTGTTCATGCACTCAAACTCCAAGTGACTTGAAACCAGATGCTTCCTGTTGTATGGGTCGATCAAGACACATTTGGCTCCTGATCCATCCTCTGCCTTTGATCCGTAAAAGTACAAGGTCCACAACTTGTCTATACACAGACCGCTTGATGTGCTAGTACTACTACCACTACTGTTGCTACTGCTACTACTACTATTGGTACAATGCACTATACATGTTTCATTACCATCAGTTGGGCAAGGAAGGGGTCCCAACTGCGTGTCTGGTAGGGTTGGAGTTGGCCATGCAGGAAAACACCCCAATGTTGTTTCTAGGAGGCAGTTTCCAAACATGAGTTCTCCAAAGGCCAACGGTTCATTCTCGCCATTAAGGGGAGTGACATTGTGCTTCATATACCTCTGGGACACTACCCGGATTTGGTTGCATTTTCCCTTATATGGAAGCCACATGTGCGACCAGTCTGTAGCAAAATATCCGTCCAGCTTGTTGGACTAGTCTCTGCTGAGTAGTAGACTGTATGCTTCCAGTATGTCCACAACAACTATGTTAATGCATTGGTTGACTCTACCATCATGAGATAGTCGGATGATCACGTCTCATAGTTCACCAATGGCTGGTACTAATGTTCGATCAAGTTGGATGATCCACATGGATGTCTCACTCCATTATGCATTGATCTTTTTTGCAATAAAGAGTAGCATGACATTGGCTGCCACCCCAGAATCAACCAAGCGGTTGTGAACATTGCAGTTAAAAATTTCAAATTATGGCAGGAAAGAAGGGCAACCTAATTTTGCTTCTTCCATCCAGAGTGTGTTGAGAATAGTAGAAAGTGATCCAGGAGGTGTGCTTGCTCCCTTGCTAGTAGAGGCTGTGTTGTCTGTTGTTGTTTGTCCCAATGCGCGTAGCAGGATGTCTCGCTGACTTTGGATTTTTGCTAACTCAAACAAACTGATGTTCTCCTGAGTTTTCTTCATGTCATCTACAATGTTGTAGTCCAGAGGTGGTAGGATCACCGAGGTGTGTGGCATAGCACTGATGTTCATGTTGTCCGGCGGAGTGTTCTGCAGTTTGTTGCTCATGGACGTACTCTTGTCTGCCACTATCTTCCCAAACTTGTTTTGTGTTTTCTTCTTTGGGGCGGCTGGTGGATCAACCTTCCTCATCAACAGTGTCATCTTTTCTTGTGCTTTCCCAAGTGTAAGGGGAGCCCCTTTACTCCTAAGGTTGTAATGGTCATTTTTCCTTGGGGGCTTCTTCTTGGTGTTTGTCTTCGGCATTGCTCGCAAGCACTAAATGTGTTCACCACATGCCCAGAACTTGATGCTTCATCAGGTGCAATATCTTCATCATTATCTCTGTCTTCCAGTTGCTCCTCCATGTTTTTTTCCATGTCAAATGTATGACTGCATACATATCTTTTGACTCACTTCCAATTCGAACAAGAGTTCTCAGGGTGATGTTCTTTATGGAATGAATAGAACTCGAGATCTACACACTGATCTAAGTGGAACACAGAGCCCTGCACAGTTTTTTGAGTGAACCGATCACTGCCTTATGAGCTACTTACCTATCTTTTTCTGGTAGGATGGCTACTTACGAATGTGTCTGTTTTCCGTTATTTAAGATCGGACACTTCCATTGTCAAGTTCTTGACGAGGCGAGTGAGGGTTTCAATATCATTTGCTTCTTTGTCTCTACCCTTTCTCGCCATCACTTGGGAATTCCTGCTCAAATCTTTGGAGTCCTTTACTGATTCATCATCCTTGATGACTCCAATCATGCACAGGTCTTTCTCTACAACAATAGCCTCTTCGCAGTTTTCCAAAAGTGTTGGTTTTGCATCTCGCTTGACGAACTATGCAATGTTGGTCGACAGTGAGGACATGTAGTAATCAACAATGATGGAGTCATGAGGTTTGGTGTCCGCTGAATTTTTTTTCAATATGCATGTAAACCTCTGGTTGAAGTCTTTTACCTTTTCTTTCCCCTCCATCTTCAAGCTTCCCAATTCTTTGAGTAACATAGTTGGGGTCTTGTCATCAACAAACTTTTCAAGGAACATGTGTTTGAATGCACCCCAGTTTTGTATGGAGTTTAGTGGAAGGCTGTGATACCATGTAACTGCACGACCATCCAAGGTACATGGAAACAATCTACAAGCTACGTTGTCATGTCATACCTCAAGGGTCTGCAACTGCAGGTAGAAGTTATCCAAATGGTCTTCTGCCTTCACCTTGCTGTTAGGGTTGAACTTGATGTTCATTCTCTCCGCTCGCTTCGACATCTTGTGAAGAACAGTCAGGAGAGCCAATGGTTCCTGAGTCATCCATTCCAGATTTGGGTCAAACATCTCTTCTTCTTCTTCGTCCTCCACCTCTCTTTCAAAATCTGATGGTTCCAGCTCTGTGTTCATTGGTTTGTCTCCACCTCCACCTTGTTATGAAACCAGCTCACACAAAGATAGAAAAGAGAGATCCACGCCTTAGAATTCAGCCTCTTCGAGGGGGCAACCTCCTTTACATTACATAAATGAACAATTCTTGGATGATACAAATGACAAAACCTCCTTTCTATATATAGGAGTCTAGGGAGTCACAATATAATCCAGCCGACCTAACAATAATAATATAAAGCCACAAAAATAACAATAGAGGGATTCTATGGGGCACAGAAATAACAATATGGGGGTAATAGGGGCACAACAATATAAATAAGGGGTATAACTACAATAGTAATGGGGTAATCACTAGTATTATAGGGACCCAACATGCCCCTCTCCTTCAAAAAAGTGTTGTCCTCAACGCTTGAGTAGTTCTGGATACTTCTGCATAAAATTCTCATCCTCCCATGTGGAATCTTCAGCGGATAAGTTCTTCCACTTGATAAGATACTCTGAAATTGATCGATTTCGTAGCTGTCGAGTTCTTGTTTCTGTGACTGCTTCCGGTTCCAATATAATTTTTCCTTCCTCGTCAAGTTCTGGCAATATTGTTTGAATTGGGAGCTTGTCACCTATAACCTTCTTTAAACATGAAACATGGAAAACTGGGTGCAATCGAGAAGCTGCAGGAAGCTCCAATTTGTATGCCATAGTACCAATCTTTTGCAACACCTTGTACGGACCATAATACTTTGGTGATAATTTATTATCCTTCTTAGCTTGCTTTAGGGACATTTGCTTATATGGTTGTAGCCGTAGGAATACCCAATCACCTACATCAAAACTTCTTTCACTGCGATGTTGATCTGCCTGTTGTTTCATTCTATTTTGTGCCAACACGAGGTTATCCTTTAAGAGTTGGAGGACTTGTTGTTGATGTTCGATGTGATGTTCCACTGCCTGAACCTTAGAATTTTCTCTTAAATATGATGTGATGGATGGTGGTTGATACCCATAAAGTGCCATAAATGGGGTCATTTTTGTTGCTGTATGGAAGGAAGTGTTATACCACCATTCAGCCAGAGGCAACCATTTGACCCATTGTGTCTGTTTATCAGATACAAAGCAACGAAGATATCCTTCCAAACATTTGTTTACTATCTCAGTTTGCCCATCAGATTGAGGATGATAAGATGAGCTATGAGCTAACTGAGTACCAAGACAAGAAAATAATTCTGTCCAAAAATTTCCAGTGAAAATGGGATCTCTGTCACTTACAATAATCTTTGGGTTTCCATGTAGCTTTTGAACTGTTTCCATAAATGCAGTAGAAACTGTACTGGCTTTAAATGGATGTGATAATGCACAAAAGTGTGCATACTTGGTAAGTCTGTCAACTACCACCATGATGACACTCTTTCCCTCAGACTTGGGTAAACCTGTGATAAAATCCATTGAAACCTCCTCCCAACGTTGGCTTGGAATGGATAAAGGTTGTAATAGACCCGGTGTCTTAATTGTTTCAACTTTATTTTGCTGGCAAACCAAACATTCCGCCACAAACTTTTGAATATCTGATTTAAGGCCATCCCAAAAAAATTCCTTCTTAACCCTGTGGTAAGTTTTTAAAAATCCTGAGTGCCCTCCTAAGGGAGAAGTGTGCAATTCCATAAGAATCTTTTGTTTTAGCTGGGAATTCTTACAGAGGTATAAGCGATCTTTGTACCATAACGAATCATTTTGCCAGCTAAATGTATCAGAAGTACTGGAATCTTGTTGTAACTTTCGAATAAGTGCCCACACTTCTTCGTCATTCTTCCATTCCTCCCTTGCTTCGTTTATCCAATCTGGTTGGATAATAGAAATGGCACACAACAATGCTTCCACATCCTCATCCTTTCTTGAGAGTGCATCTGCCACCACATTTTGCTTCCCTTTTTTGTAGATGATTTCAAAGTCATAACCCAACATCTTTGTGACCCACTTTTGTTGCTCTTCAGAGGATAATCTTTGTTCTAAAAAGTATTTAAGGCTATCATGATCCGTTTTTACCTTGAAGTGTCTTCCCATTAGGTAGGGTCGCCATTTCTTAAGTGCATGGAGTATTGCCAACATTTCCTTCTCATAAATAGCTTTGCTTAAAAACTTTCCCTTGATTGGACGACTTTCAAAAGCAATGGGTCTTTCATCTTGCATTAGAACAACACCAATTCCATTTCCTGAAGCATCACATTCCACAATAAAGGTTTTTGTGAAGTCCGGTGTAGCTAAGACCGGTGCTTGGCACATTGCCTCTTTAAGATGTTCAAAGGCCTTTGTTGCTTCCGAAGTCCATGAAAATGAATCTTTCTTCAATAATGTTGTTAGAGGTGCTGCTATTCTCCCATAATTCTTAACAAACTTGCGATAATACCCTGTCAACCCAAGAAATCCTCGCAGATGCTTTATGGATGTGGGGATTTTCCATTCCTTAATGGCTTTAATTTTGCTAGGGTCTACCTTAACTCCTTCATGAGATACAATATGACCCAAATATTCCACCTCCTGGACTCCAAAGAAACATTTGGATCTTTTTGCATATAATTGTTTCTCCTCCAATAGTTGTAGCACCCTGTCAACATGTTCAACATGATCCTTCCAAGACTTGCTGTAGATTAGTATATCATCAAAAAATACTAACACAAATTTTCTAAGGAATGGTTTGAAAATTGAATTCATCAAACCTTGAAATGTTGAAGGTGCATTGGTAAGGCCAAAAGGCATGACCAAAAATTCATAATGACCCTCATGAGTTCTAAATGCCGTTTTCGGAATGTCTTCAATCTTCATTCTGATTTGATGATATCCTGAACGAAGATCCAACTTGGTGAAGTAAATTGATCCATGCAATTCATCCAGTAATTCATCAATAACAGGAATGGGGAACTTATCTTTAATAGTGAGCTTGTTGAGCTCCCTATAATCCGGACACATGCGCCATGATCCATCCTTCTTGTGCACCAATACTACTGGAGCTGAGAAAGAACTTTGACTCGGTTGAATTATACCAGCCTCTAGCATTTCTGCAACCATACGTTCAATTTCACTTTTTTGGACATAGGGATATCTGTACGGCCTGATGTTTGGAGGAACACTTCCTGGAATCAGATGAATAGCATGATCATGATCACGCATAGGTGGGAGACCTTTGGGAGTCTCAAATACCTTGGAATGATTGTCCAGGACTTTTTGGAGATCTGGAGAAATAGATGATTCCAATGTGGAAACATCTAGCGAACATAATTGTGCAATTACACCTCTTTGCTCCTTTTTTAGAAGCTTTGTCATGCCATTAGAGCTGATTATCTTTCCTGGTTTCCCTGCAATACCCCTTAATTCAACTTCCTTTCCTTCCACAGAAAATTTCATGAAAAGTTCTTGAAAATTAAAAGCTATTGTACCCAAGGATTGTAGCCATTGGACTCCTAGTACAACATCAGCACCTCCCATTGGAATGGAAAGCATTGGGCTAGTCAATACATATTCTCCCATGGATAGCTTGATATTATGGCACTTTCCAGAACAATTTATTGTTCCTCCATTTGCAATCATCACTTGACACTCTGGTGCTGGATATAGGAAGCAATTCAATTCTTTTGCTACCCTACAATGAATAAAATTGTGGGTGCTTCCTGAATCAATCAACACTATTACCTTTTTCTTCTTGATTTGTCCTTCTATCTTGATGGTTTGAGGAGTGGTAATTCCTGCCAATGCATTACAAGATATGGTCGGATTTATTTGTTCTTCATCTAGGCTTTGTTCCTGGAATATATCCTCTTCTTTTGACCTTTCTTGCTCCTTTTCTTCTTCCTCTTCACAATCTATGTAGAATAATTTCTTCTCAGCACACTTATGACCTTTTGTGTATTTGCTATCACAATTGTAACAAAGCCCTTTTGCTCTTTTTTCTTCCAATTGTTGTGGTGTCAACCTTGTAGGTTGTGGAAGACTATGGGCAACAACACTTCCGTCTTTATAGTTGTGAACGGTATGCTTCCTAGTTGCCATAATTTTGCTTTCCATTTTTCTTGCTAACCTGAATGCCTTCTCTAATGAATCAGGTTCCCAAAGGCACACATCATGTTGGATATTATCCTTTAAAGACCCTATGAACACATCAATCCTATGCTCCTCTGGAATATCTTTTACCCTTATGTTCAATTTTTGGAACTCCTCAATGTGCTCCATTATTGAACCCTTTTGTTTGAGACTTATCAATTGGCTAAAAAAAGTGTTGCTTTTTGTATCCTCATAATGTGCTATCAATTCTTCCGTAAAAATTGCCCAAGTGATAAATTGTTTACGAGAACAAAGCCATTGATACCATACAAACTGATTTGGTTCCAAATATAAAGTTGCCATACGTACCTTTTGTGTGTTTTGCACATTATTGAGATCGAAGAATTGCTCCATCTGTAATATCCATGTGGCGGGATCCTTGCCATCAAACTTCCTCATATCGATTTTTGGAACATGGTGAGTCTTCGATCCAACATTAGAGTCTATGGAATCATGATTAACATTTCTTTTATTCTCATCATGAGTTTCCTTTACTACCTTTTCACCATTAGTGACCCTTTCTTGTAGCAACTTCTTCAATTCATCCATCTTATCATCCATGCCATCAAATTTAGCGTCAATCTTAGCTTCCATGCCATCCATCTTAGCTTCCATTCCCTTTATCTTAGATTCCATGCCATTTACCTTAGATTCCACGCCACTTATCTTAGCTTCTGTTAGCTTTTGTGAGCGTGACATTTGTTGCACTTGTTCTTGTAATTTTGATATATCATGTAGCATTTCTTCCTCTTCTTCATGAGTCATGCTAGAGCTTTCAGGTTCCTTACTAGGTGTTTGCATTTTCTTTCCTCGGGGCATCAGTTACCGATAATAAAGTTTTACTATGCCCTTTGAATTCCGTTAAACCAAGCTTACACAAAAATTAAAAAACAACTACACACCTTTTTTCACTTTATAGAAGCCAGATATTGAATTTGATGTATCTCTGTAATTTCGGATCCTCCAATTCTGAAATTGCTACCTGTAGTAGCCTTCTGCGTCCTCTTTCCAATGCCACAAGTCTGAGCCAAATTGGATTCTCCAAGGAAGAGTTATGTGAAATCTCCCACAGTGACTTGCTTTTAGACTGGTTCAGTAGAGCGAACTTGTACGACGTGCCACGAGTCACTGTTTCAACCTTTGAATCTGAAACACACGCACAAGAAACTAAAGTCTGTCCTCTTTCTGTACCTTTTTACGAAATTTCAATCCGATCCTCAGAGAGAGAGTTATGACGATTTTCCCCAGGTCACCTGTTTTGAATGTAATTCAGGAGTCTGCAAAAAGACCAACTTCCTCAGATCATATCTCCGAAAATATCATGAGAAAAGCTCTGAAATTTGGACCCAAGGTTCAGCGCCAATTCTTCTCAAATGGGTTTTTTTTGCGACTTCTGAAACGTCACAGAAAAAAAGTTATAGCGAAAATGCCACGATGACCTGTTTGGAGCAGCGAAACCCTAGAATCCAAAGCTCTGATACCAAATGTTATGAAACCAGCTCACACAAAGATAGAAAAGAGAGATCCACGCCTTAGAATTCAGCCTCTTCGAGGGGGCAACCTCCTTTACATTACATAAATGAACAATTCTTGGATGATACAAATGACAAAACCTCCTTTCTATATATAGGAGTCTAGGGAGTCACAATATAATCCAGCCGACCTAACAATAATAATATAAAGCCACAAAAATAACAATAGAGGGATTCTATGGGGCACAGAAATAACAATATGGGGGTAATATGGGCACAACAATATAAATAAGGGGTATAACTACAATAGTAATGGGGTAATCACTAGTATTATAGGGACCCAACACACCTCCTCCACTGCCTTCCCCTCCACCTCCTGTACCGAAGTCTAATCCCAAGATCATAAGAGTGTCTCGTTCCCCTTGTCTAAAGATTGGAGGTTCCTCTCTTCCTTCAATAGCTTCTGCCAGACCTTCAAGTGTGGCAAGAACTACTTCTTCCACTAATGATACAACAACCCCCATGGGAGTGGCTTTTGGTTTCCTTGATGCATATGGAAGATGTTGCATGCCTGGGATCAGTCTGACTACTTTCGCAAACTGGCAAGTGATGGGACGGATGGAGTGAAGGTGATGATACAGAATCTCGTGTTCAGTCCTAGGAGGTGAGGAGTAAACAACTGCAGAGTCGCTCGTAGGTGAGAAGGAGAGCGAGTCACTGCCTTGACCATATGGTTGACGAGTGACTGTGAGAGGACGTTCAACCATATACAACTGGCTGCCCTCCTTCTAGCGCCATAAATGTTGACGGTATTGGACCCGCCAACATTCAGGGGATCACCCCAGTATGAAGTCCCAACTAGACCTCACATTGTTTGGTGTGGGAGTCCCATTCAGTATGATGGCCTGATTGCCATTATCTTAAAGATTTTCCTCAACTCTTGATTTTCAACACAGGAGAGTGGTCTGATTTGTCTTTTGAGAAGTGAGGTTCACATTCCTAGTGATTGTAAGTGTCTCTTGTGTTAATGGTTCTTTCACGGTAGAGGGAGAGGGTGGGAGTGAGTCCCAAGTTGGTTGGAAGAAGTCCCAACTCTGTTAGGAAAACACAACACAACAGGACGTGCATAACTTACGACGGAACAGTGCACACGAATGCGGCAGTCACAACACACAAGGTAAGATAACATGTATAACACTTAGCGGATTAGTCCACGCGAGTACAACAATTGTTATAGCAAGTTTTATGTGAAAGGTTTGTTTGATGTCCAGGAGAGTAGTCTACACAAGCGAGACAGTGTTAACAGCATATACAACACATTTTCATTAACATATATGTATCACAACAAGTGAATTAGTTCAAGTGTTAAACACATGTTAAAACAACATGCATTACAAGTGTTAAATATTAGTCTTACAATAGTTATAATACATGTGTGAAAACGTGTTGGCCTGTGAGCAGGCTTCTGAATTAAGCAAAAGTTCCAAGACACATCATTACACCATACATCATTGACCCCACGTGCGGGGTGTTGGAGCCACTACTTACTCCTCAAAGAAAAGATTACAGACTCTCAAGGCTATGTGGGAGGAGCTGAGGTGAAAAGTCCTTTGCATGTACCAATGAGGGGGTATTTATAGCCAAGGGTTAAACTGACCCTTGTGGTTGTTTGATTACCCTCATGACTGTTTGACTTCCATGACTTTTTGACTTTACATGACTCTTCATACAACAAGTGGGTCTCTTGGACTTCCACATTACATTACATTGATTGACCGTATGGCCCACAGTAGAGATGTGGACGACAGGACTCATGACATGACTCGACATGACAGTGCTAGTACATTCATGCTACTGCTGGTGTGCATGTCGAGCTGTAGTTCATGATCATCCATTCACGAGCATATCTCTCTGCATGCATCGTTTGTTTGTTTGTTGGTGAACATGTCCTTCTGCATCTGCTCCCTTCATTCATTCCATCCATCATCGCGCCATGTCTGTTTGTGTACCTGTATCTACAGTCACTCATGATGAGACAACATCAAATCCAAAAACCTCATAGTATACCATGATGCATGATCATTTTGGATGCAGGTGACCGAGAGAGGTGACAAGGATGTGAGGCAGGATGGAGGCTCCGGGAATTGTTGATGAAAACTATGCAGGAGTCATTGGGTGATGAAGACGGGCAATCCAGATCGACAGTGACTGTACGTAGGGTCTGGCTCAGCTGGAGGACAAAACTGCGTAGTTTTTGGGAGGAACAGTCTAGGCTGCAGAGAGGCTGGGCAGGCAAAATCTCCACAATTTTCGGAACGAGCGGGCACTGGGAGCTTGGCAGACAAAACTGCGCAATTCCTAGAGGGAACTGGTAGTTGGCTACTCAAACACTAGTAGTAAAATCGACATAATTCCAAAAGGGAACTGGCAGTCATTTATTGGGTCATTGGCAGCAAAAACTACACAATTCCTGAGGGGAACTGGAACTCATCTGCTGGCGAGAAAAACTGCGCTGATGCTGGGAGGCTAGCCTGCTGGTCACTTTTGCGCAGTTTTTGAGATGAGCGGACTATTGGGCAGCAGAGGGCTTCCTCATGAAAACTGTGCAATTTTCTGGGTGAGGAGCCAGTCGATTATTGGGAGGGCTGGCTGGAAAAATTGCACAATTTTTTGAGGGAGATAGGAACGGGCATTGGGTGTCTGTCTGGCCTCTCTGCGCAGTTTTCTCAATAGCGGAGCAGGCAAGGTCTTCTGCCTCTGCACAATTTTTTAGGGGAGTCAGTCCCGAGGTGGCTGCTGGGTCAAACTCTCTAGTTGACCAACATGTAGGTTGATTTATTTTCTTACAAAAAAGACAACTTGAAATGGTTTTCTTGGTGCTTCTGTGTTGTTCTAGGTGACAATCGATTGAGTCGATGGTGGGGTGATGGTCCGACAGTCAGAGGGGAATCTAGTCATCAGAACTTTAGCAAAGTGACTAAGTGTGTGAACGAGCGAAAGATGAATATGTGATCTTGCAAACACACAATTACATGCCTTGACGATGAAACAACTCAAACCATCCAGACACACATGCTCAACATGACTGACCGACGGTGTAAACGACAAGTACGACACTTGTGATTAATCGTTGTCGACCGTGACGACGATTGTGCGACAGTGTATGTGACTTCGTGTGTGAGTGTGAATTTTTTTATATAGCCAACACAATCAAGTACACATGAAGCGAAGACTTTGAGTATGACCAGAACATGACCGCAAGCATGACATTGGCATCAACATGCAAAAGCTTGGGTGAAATGATCAAACAAGGTGGGTGTGAAGACTCACACGAGCTCACGAAGTGAACTCGAGTGTGTGAAACCATCATGTGAAACTCTCAAGGGAGGCTCCAAAATTGGGTGCAGGCGAAAGTTTTGAAGAGTAGTTGTAGCCACTACAACAGGACATTATCCTCTTGCAACATATATATCTATCGGAGACTCAAAACATTGATCAATAGAGTTGGAGAAGGGTTGAAGATCTTGGCATACCAAAGACATATCATGAGGAATGGGGGTCATATGTAACGCAACTTCAATCTGTTGGCATCACTCTTGGTGATACACATGACTATATTATATGGGGGGGTAAAATGAAAAATAACAATCCGATGGTCCAAGACATCTACTTAAAGTTTCCAAGGCCTAGGAGGATCAATGACTATAATAAGTGTCTACAGGATATATGGAGATGGAATCCCCCGAATAATTTTTTTTTTTTTGTTGGATGGTAGCACATGATTGTATTAACATGGAACAACTTACAAAATCATGTGTTCATTGGTCTTGCAATATGCCCTCTATGCATGTTGGGGGGGGGTTTGAAGATACAAATCATTTGTTGATCAAATGCTCATATGCGAGGCTGATTTGGGATGGGGTTATGGAGTAAATGGAGCTTCCTTTCACTGGCACTAATCAACCCTTGTTTAGATGTCTTCTGTAATGGTTCACTTCACACAGGAAGTATAGGTCCCTCCCATTATATATCATATGGATTATATGGAGAAGTAAGAACACTAGCATTTTTTATGAGAAAACTATGATTGTTAGAGAAGACATTATCAAGAAAGTTTATTTTTTCAATGAGATCGGGCCGGTGATAAAGTCTAACAGAAACAGGAAATGCAAATTCATTGATATTTGGAAATAATATCGAGTTGGGTTTTTTGACGGAGTCAACAATAGAAGGAAATGCGGATGTGGTGCAGTCATAGTTACTGAGCCTGGTAATTTCTTCCACTTCTGGTGGGAGGGGGGAATGGGATCAAACAACAAATCAAAGATTAGAACATTATGGGGAGTCCTTATCGTAGAAAAATGGATAGGGTTAGCCAAAATTCAGGTATATGGAGATGCAAAAGGAATAGTTGATTGGGTAAACAAGAATACTAATTTTAATCCCCTCAATACTTGAAAATTGGATGATGATGATTCAAAACCTGGTAAGGAATTTTAATCATATACATTTCCAGCATATATACAGAGAATAGAATTGGACAGCGGACCTCCAATCTAAAAGAGGTATTTCTAAGGAAACATGTAATTTTTTTTTCTCAATCTTCAAGCAGGGTATCATGGTAAACACATGCAGCATTAACTACTCTTAGGATAAATTTTAACAAAGACCTGATTTTGATGGAAGTTTTTTTATCTTTAGACAATGGAAGTGTTCATTTATGAAAATGTAATGGTTATAATCTACAGTTTGATGTTAAGAAAGACACTTTTTGTAGAACAAGAAAATAGAAATGTATGGGCATAGGAATAATAGGAGAAGTATGAAAGGATAATATAATGATTGGAATCTAAATTATGTACTATCCCTATATTTTAATAAAATATAGCATTTTTTTCTTTCTTAAAAAAAAAGTAGCGTTCAAAATAAATGAAACAATAAAAAAACACATATTAAAACACAATCGATGGAGACCCCGAAAAGTACTCCAACTATGTTATTGCCTATCCATGTTCAGCGAAAGTGCCTCCATTGCTCCTCTCACGAAGCACACCTCTGTTTTCCGCCTTCATCGCCCTAAATCCATTCAACTTTGTCAGCCTCCATTGCTCTGCTTCCTGAAGAACCCATTAACAACGTCAAGACAGACTCCTAATCCTTTACCTTTACCTTTTTTAGTAGCGCCTCGTATTGAAAATTTTAAGACAAAATATTTCTTTTGTCTTAAAAAATTGTCTTAGAATCCCCCTCAGTGTAGTAGTGTCAAATGCAACAAAAGACAAGTTGTTTCTAATCGTATAAACCAAGATCGAAGGGACAAAAGAGGAATGATGTCTAGGAAATGTTGCAAGGAAAAGTTGTTGCATTCTTTAGAGTCGGCTACCCCCACAAAATGAAGAGCCCAACAAATCATTGTCTTTATATAAGATAACATGAATGGTAAGTGAAATAGCAGCCTCGATATAGGCGCGAGATAGTAGTAGCCTGCAAGCTGGCAGACTTAGGGCGCACTGTCAGAGTCAATTTTGTAGTTGTTAGATAATATTGTCTTAAATTGATATGTTTTCGTCTTAATTTTTAATTGTCTTAAATGGGTTTCATCTTAAGTGGCCATTGTCTTAAATATAAAGTTTTGTCTCAAAATATTTGTCTTAAATATAAAGTTTTGTCTTAAATATAAAGTTTTGTCTTAAAATATTTGTTTAAACTATTTTTGTCTTAAAATATTTTTGTTTACACTATTTTTGCCTTAAAATATTTTTGTCTCAAATTGTTTTTGTCTTAAATTTAAAGCTTTTTCTTTAATATATTTTTGTCTTAAACTGTTTTTGTCTTAAATATAAAGTTTTGTCTTAAAACATATTTGTCTCAAATTGTTTTTGTCTTAAATTTCCTATTTAAGACAACTCAATTGATATTAAATTTTAATGTAAAATAACTAAAATAAAAAGTGACTTTTTAAGATAAATTATTTATTTTGTCTTAAAAGTGCCCTTGGTGTAGTAGTGTCTTCGCCTCCCATCTATATCTATATCTCCCTCTGCCTCTCCTTTGTCTCTCGATATGACCCCCAAAGCATATACACTCTTTCTCCATATCTATCTCTCTCTCCCTCACTCTTCCTCTCCATCTCCCTCTCTCCCCCTTCTATTTATCTTCCCTCCTTCTCTCCTCTCTCCCTCTCTCTCTCCACCTTATCACTCCCTCTCTCTCTCTCTCTCCACCTTTTTCTCTATATGTATTTCTTCTTACCTACCTCTCTCTCCACCTCCAACTCCCTCTCTCCCTCCCTCTCTCATGTCCTCTCTCTCTTCCTTCCTCTTTGTCCCTTTCTCTCCCACCTCACTCTATCTCCCCCCTCCCCCTCTCTTCGCCCTCCAACTCTATCACTATCTCCTTTTCTCTCTCCTCTCTCCTTCTCTCCCTCCTTCCTTGCATATCTCCTTCTTTGTCTCTCTATCTCACCCCAAACATACACACTCGCTCTCCACCTCTCCCTTGTCACTCCTCTCTCTCTCTCTCTCTCCACTTTTCTCTCTCAATGTCTTTCTTCTTCATTCCCTCTCTCCCCCTCCAACTCCATCTCTTTGTCCCTCCCTCTCCCCTCCTCTCTCTCAAGTCCTCTCTCTGGTCCTTCCCCTCTCTCCATTTCTCTCCTACCTCCTGCTATCTCTCTCTCACTCTCTCTCTGCTCCCCCCCCCCTTCTGTCCCCCTCCAACTCCATCTCTTTGTCCATCCCTCTCCCCTCCTCTCTCTCAAGTCCTCTCTTTGGTCTTTCCCCTCTCTCCATTTCTCTCCTACCTCCCGCTCTCTCTGCCCTTTGCCCCAACACCCCCGCTCCCCCCTCCTCTACCCTCCACCCCCCCACCCCCTCTCTGCCCTCCAATCTTGTCACTATCTCTCTCCCCCTCTCTCCCCCCTTCATCTTTGTGTCTCCCACTCTCTCTCTTATACCCCTCTCTCCCTCTCTCACTCCTCTCTTTCTCTCTCTCTTCATTCCTCCTCTTCCCTCATTGAATATTATATTAAATTTAATATTGCAATAATCCAAAGTTATTAAATTTAATAATATTAATATTATAATATATTAATATTAATATTTAATATTATTAAATATATTAATATTAATATTAAATATAATATCAATATTAGATTTAATGATGTTTTTAACATGGTATGATAGCAAAATTTATAATAAAAATACATCAAATTAATATTTTCAAATATTACAACTTTGATGTGGAAATATTTATGTCTTTAAAGATTTTCATATATCCCTAGGATATGGCTTTTCATTTTAAAGATTCATTTTACAAATGTTTAGTTAAAAGAAATATTAAAAGATTTTGGAGCAAGATTTTAGATTCTTTGTGTTGAATTAACCTTTTTCCTTTGATTTAAGAAATGGTATTGACTTTAGTAAAGAGCAAAAATGTTTAAAATTTTACCTAATTTGGAATTTTGATTTGGTAAAAATATTTGTTAAAGGTAAATTTATGATCCATTCAAATTCATGTATATGATAAAGGAACTATTAAACACATGAGATAATTTACTATCCATTCAAATACATAGTTATATTTTAATAATTAATCTTAGTCTATTAATAAGATTAAAAAGATATATATAATTTAAGATTAACCAATATTAGCGAAAATTATACTTCCTCGTCAAGTTATGTTTAAAATTTTGTGCTTCCAAAGTGATGTTCTGATAATAAATTAACCCTTCACCAAAAAAATCTCCATAACCCCGAAATCAAATTGTTTGTATGTGTTTGTTAGTACAACAACAATATTAGTATTACTCCCATACATATCTTTATCTTTTCATACAACATTTTATTTTTTCAATGGTTGTTTAGAGAGAATTTGACCAAAACAAAAATCAATAGACCTCCCAACCATATTTTATTTTCAAACCAACTCTATGCATCAATATTGGGAAATATCAATCCATAAAAGGAATATCCTCATCATCTCAATGGAATGTAATGTCTTTTTGAGGTTCATGTCAAGTAGTGGCCTCTACAAAGGACACTCAAGACCTGAGGAAAGGAGATTTAAAACTTGGTTAAGAGAGGGTGGGCGGGAGGGTGACCTAATATTTTATTAAGAATGATATAGCTATCCAATGGAAAGGCCTTTCAAGGAGAATATCAGATAAAGTAAGGTTTTTGGATTCATTTTCTTCAATTAGGTTTCCATAATAAGCATGCTACCTTTTAATAGAACATAATACAACTTCTTTCACCACTTGAAATTGAGGACTCTACATTAAGTTGGGTGTGAATCAGAGGAAAAGTACCTTTAATGACTCCTTAACACAATCCAACATCTGTAGAGGAGATTCTACACAATATTTATACACCTACATATGAATAAAATATTATTAAACAAATGAACTAAAATAAACAAATAAACATAATTATTTATTAAAATAAAACCCAAAAGCAACAATGCGTACATCTTTTACCCACTGCACATAATGTGGAATGTACATCAACCACCACTATAGGGTTTAATCAGTGAAATTATCACCTTCTCTCCCATAGGATACCAAATGTAAAAAATAAAAATAAAAACCTTTAAAAAACACCAATATCAAAGCCAAACAGAAAACCCAAATTCAACAAAAACATAAAAGCATGAAAAAACATTGACATAACAAAAACATCAATGGAAGAAAGAAGCATAGAAGCATAGTAAGAAAAGGAAAGACAAATCAATAAAGTATAATGGAATTGAACTCAACTCAGCAACTAACAACCCTCTATTCCTTTCTCTATAGTAATGTTCCTTTTTGCTCTGCTAAGTTTGAATGGAGAAGGGATTAGTGCTATACAAAATGGAAGCAGATAAGAAAATGTGTATACAAAATGGAAGAAGATAAGAAAGTGTGAATTTTCAAGAATATATCTAGACATTACATATATACCTATGATGAACAAAGAGTATTTACATAAATTAAATCTAGTAGCCTCTTCTCAACAACTCCCATCCTATGTCCCCCATCACTCGAGGGACTGAGCCACTACATCCTCCTCCTCCTGCTACCACCACGCTTATTCTCTAATGTTTATTGACAAACACATGTCGTTGTCTGTTGTAGATAAGAAGGTTGGTGATGGTTCCTTTGGCTTCTCTTCAAATTATTGGTCCTCTCTCTATGCTTCTCCCAGCATATTCAAATTTTGTCGAGCCCATTTCAGATTTGGGGGAACCCATGAGGGTTAGAATATTAAAGGCTCAAATTATGATGTCAAGGGTTCAAATTTCCCTTGCACTGTGCATGCACCTTCAATTAGTTGAGGTGTTGAGGACTCTTGCACAATGTCTATTC
This sequence comes from Pinus tabuliformis, assembly GCA_031772625.1. NCBI lineage: Eukaryota > Viridiplantae > Streptophyta > Pinopsida > Pinales > Pinaceae > Pinus > Pinus tabuliformis. The sequence goes on along the minus strand of CM062817.1, from coordinate 479,899,567 downwards.
ACCTGGTCTTGCAGAATATTAATGACCTATTGCACTTCATTGTTGGTACCACCAAGTTTGGCTCTATAATGACAACTGGAGAACTACCATTCCACCCTCAATCTCCTGGAGGAAATGAACCAGCATCACTATTCTCCCACCCCCATATAGAAATTGTGGTGTTCCACAACGTAGTGTTTACGAAAATTTCCATGGGCTTATAGATCACCTCTTGGAAAACATCTTGTAATGCCCCTAGTTAATCGTTAGTGTTTAAATTAAAGGCAGTAAATTTAACTGTTGGTTATGGTTATGTTTGGTGAAACTGAGTGACTATTATTGATGTTACTGTTTTAATTAATTATGTTGATAAATTGTTATTGGTTGCCATTAAGTGTGGTTTGGAAAAAAAAAAAAACAACTGTTAATGGTTATAGTGCTTTCTCATAAGAGGGGTATTAAAATTAAAATATGACATCTGTCAGAAAGGAAAAAAAAACCTAACTACCTTCAGATGACGATTGAGACCCTCATAGAGGAAGGATACTTGATGTCAAAAAAAAAAAAGAGAGAGGACTGCTACATCTGGTAAGGACCAGATAGCAAGGCTCAAGAAAAGTTGCAATTTGGCAGCGAACGCTAAGTCTGGTAAGGACCAGATAGCGTATGTTGGGAAGCAGAGAACTCCCTGAAACTGCTACGTCTGGTAAGGACCAGATAGCGTAACTCTGGTAGTGCCAGAGGGTTTGCAGACAGCAAGAATCTTGCAGGAGTGCTTGGGGGTGGAAGGTCAGGAGGTTTGACAAGCGCATTAAGAGGTTTGCCTCTGAACAGGTATGGAATGACCGAGAATTTGATAGTCTGTATATGCTGTAGAATTAATTAAAAATTTATGACAGAACAGGAAACTGTGAATGGTATATTGGAAATATTTTCTGAAATAATGCAAGTAATAAAAGATATGAGTTATGTGTAGACAATAATCTTTTAAATGAATGAAATTCCTGTACGTCTGCCATAAAGAAAGAACAAAGAAAAGAAAAAGAACAAAACCCAGAATAGAGTTAGGTTCACTGATTTTCTTCTGGAAATGAATTCTTGAGTAAATTAAGTAAGGGCTAAATGGAATAGAATCCCGTGAATATCTTTCTCGGTATGTGAATCTAAATCAAAAAGGATATTATAGAAGTATATGTACATATAGTTCCATAAACGATTCCAACGAAACAAAGAAAGCAGCAACAGCACGACAAGAATAAATAGACCCGTGTGTTCTTTAGAGTAATTTTCCGAACAGTGACCGCAGGACTTCTTCCTCTAAAAAAATTAGTAATATAAATGTGACAAGCAATAACAAGATAAGGGGCTAAGGAGGCTTGTGCCCAGGCCATGAACTTGTCCTACCCCTGTATCAAACGTTCTAAATCATCGTGGAACACCATTGTGAAATGGGCAGCCGTAGCCGGTATGATCAGGGTAGGAAAGCCAGCGAATAACCTCCAAGACGAAACCGATAAACCACATTCAACAAGCAAATAATAGCGAGCAAACATTGGAATTAATGATCCTATTTGAAATTTACAAGAAATCTGCGGAGCAGACAAATGTAGCAAATGTTCCACAGTGAGCAACTGTAACCATAAACCAAATGAGAATATCGGTATTAACCCAACAGAAAACTCAGAACCATAATAAGCAGTAACACGTTACCATGGAATATATACATATATATTCATTATCCAGTTAAGAGAAATTACAACAACTGTAACCGCTAAGTAATACATGAATGTTCACCGCAGGGTTAACCCTCGGCCCTGTATCAAAATACATAATAAAAACCATGTAGCGTGCGCAGCCCGGTTTGGGCATCGCCGCCAAACCAGTTCTGGGCAGAACCCAAATTTGTCATAGAGAAACCAGAGCGGGTTGCCGTTTTTCCCACATTAAGGGAATGACTCAGAATAACAAAAAAAAAAACACCGTAGCTCAAACATAGGTTCAGGCAGCTTGCCAAGAAGAGAGTTGGCCAGACCTACTCTTGGAATCTTCCCTTAACTCTTAAATATATGGCGTCAGGTTCCTCTTACCAGGAAGCTGAAAGAGGATGGACGGAGCTGGTCTTCCACCATGCGCTAGCCACGGCACCTATATTCCGCACCTATGACAGGAGGGTTGCCAGAAAACAAAGAAAAGAGTGAGTACCAGAACTATAGTAAAGTAAAAGAATTCAAAACAGTAAACAGGGTAGCATTCACTATGAGCAAGGAGGCACATGAATACCGTGGCCATGGCTGGTAGGCGGAACCACTATCTTCACCATGGATAGGCATGCTGGTAGTCTGCGCTGTGCGAGAACTATTAATCGCCAGAGACCTGCAAAGGTTGAGAGTTACCGCGAGAATGAACTGCAAGGGCTCAAATGCGACATTGGAAAAACCCTCAAGTCTTTTTACCCATACCTGGTTTGTTTCCAATCGTCGATCTAGGAGGACCCATCTCCACCGTAGAAATGGGCGCGGGATTTTCCAGAGAGAAGCTGTCACATGGGCTTATTCGTGCCGTGTACCAGGCACATTAAGTTCCGCCTTCAGCGTTGGTAACCGGAGTAACAACCGGCATGCTACAGCTTAAGCCAGCTGGCTGGTTACACGCCTTACACGCCAGGTGGACGTCATGTGGAAGCCCAAGTCATCGTGCACCAGAAACATTTGGTCGGAAAACGATAACCGGAGCAAGCTCTCCAGCATCGCGAAAACCCAGACCTGTCTAAATAAATGCTGACACGGATAGCCATCGTTCACATATGAAAATCATAAATAGCAATTGCAGAATCCGCAGGACGAAGACTTAATTAAGTATCAAATCATTCAAACCATAATGGTAAAGAATATCTTTGCAAACCGTCGGATGCTTCTCGAGACCGAGGATAGGGTTAAGCCTAATTATTATCCGAGTATCATAATGTTACCATAGTCCAATGCTACATGCATACGCCTAATGTTAACATGCTTACGCTTAATGTTACCATGGTAAATACTTATAAAGAGCTGTGACTAAGTATATTGTTACCATGTGTAAAAGTACAGGTAAAGTGCTGATAACAATAAGGTTAAATAAGAAAAAAAAATTCCTAGCAGGTAGTTTACAAGTGGTATCAGAGCGAGGTTGCAACTCTGTGACCTCGGGTTAACCATAACTGAGAAACTGATATAAATAATTGAATTAATAAGCAAGTAGGGGTCATCCAACAATGTATTGCATATAATATCTGTTGAAAATGAACTAATCTTCTGAACAGGTGACAGCAGAATGAGGAGAACGAGCAGCGCTCCTCATGGAAATGTGGACAGACCAGACAACGTCACCCACCCTCAGGGGAATCCTGAGATTTGGGTGCAGCTAGGGGAGGAGGCACGCAGCACCAATTTGACCATATTGGAGACAGTCCAGGAATTGAAGAACGAGATGGCCCGTTTGCGTGAGGACAACACCAGATTAACCATGGAATAGGAAAGGATCCTGAAAAGTTTATCAGATAAACAAAACCAGCACCAGCCTAACCCCAGTCCAGAGCAAAAGCATGTATCAGAAGAACAAGATTACCATACTGATCAGGAAGAAACAGAGGGAAGGGCGGAGGCTCGAGGAGAGAAATCTGACAACGCCTCTGAACATCAAACCTCAAAAAGACAGCGGATAGAACTACAAGGGGAGTTTCGGAAGATTAAGCCGCCGCATTTTGATGGGGAGTCTGAGGAGGCTGCGGAAGCTTGGTTAATTAACATGAACAAATATTTCCAAGTTTACGAATATGACCACCATCTTAAGGCACGACTGGCTATTTTCCAGCTGCAGGCCAAAGCTACATTATGGTGGGAGGAAGTCAAGATGGTGCGGGGAGTGAGTGAACAAGATATAACTTGGGAAATTTTTCAGAGGTACTTCAAGGAGAAATACCTGACTGAACGCTTCTACGATGAAAAAGCATGGGAATTTCATGATCTGCGGCTTGGGCAGCAGACCATGGATGAATTCATTACCAAATTTACATCTCTACTCCGCTATGTACCATATATTCGGGAGGAAAAGGCAAAAGTGCAGCGGTTTGTTAGCAGTCTACCCCAAACAATGCGGGAAAGGATCGAATTTGATAACCCGAAGACCATGGATGAAGCAATTCGGAAAGCTAGAATATGCTATCAGCAGAATAAACAAAAGGGAGAAAGTTTTGGGAAGCGTTGGGCAGATAAAAAGGGCGGCAAAACCACTATGGGAGTTAAGGGAGCTCGTGGCAGTTTCAGCAAAGGAGGCTCAAAAGGGCCCAGCAATAGGAACCAGTCTAGAAATCAGCTCAGATTAAAACCACCTAATGAGCCCAAATATAGCGAGCAGCCGGGCAGAGTTGATAATGAGGGGACAGCTAGACCGCCAGTACAGTGTTGGGGTTGTGGCGGGCCACACTATATTAAGAACTGTCCTCACCGAAAGGGTAGTGATCAGGTGTCCCAGGTTTATGAAGCCTCTACAGTGGGAGATGTAGCTCGGTCCATACCAAGAATAAATGCCGCTCTCGAGGACCGTCAAGCTGATTACCAGCCAACGATGGTAGAGTTCGAAGGTAAGATTTTTTATCGAACTGTTTCTGTTTTAGTAGACCCAGGAGCTACATTAAGTTATGTTAGCCCCAAAGTAGTGGAAAGCTGTAATTTACAATCTGTTAAGTTTAAGAGTCCATGGTTGGTTCAGCTAGCTACCGGGGCCAAAAGGCGGGTGCTGGCCAAGGTCAGCAACTGCCCATTGAAGATAGCAGGTCAGACAGTGACGGCAGAATTAAATGTACTTCCTCTCGGCTCTTATGATGTGCTAATTGGAATGGACTGGCTGGAAAGGCGGTGGTCCATAATAAATTGCAAAACCAAGACAATTTCTTACCGGGATGAACTGGGAAATGAACAGGAAATTCAGGGTATCCTGAAGCCAGTACAGATCCGGCCAATTACTGCCTCACAACTGGCTAAATGCATCCGGAAAAAGTGTCAAGTATATGCAGTTCAAGTGGGTCATGCCAAATCTGAAGATAAAGATAATGCATTGGGAAGCATACCGGTAGTGCAAGAATTTGCAGATGTGTTTCCCGAAGAAATACCAGGACTGCCCCCTAAAAGAGATTTGGATTTTACCATAGAGCTGGTACCTGGTGCAGCCCCAGTGTCCCGAGCACCGTACCGGATGAGTGTGCCGGAATTGACAGAATTAAAGATGCAGCTGCAAGAGCTGTTGGACAAGAAGTACATCCGTCCCAGTGTATCACCCTGGGGAGCCCCGGTACTGTTTGTCAGGAAAAAGGATGGAACTCTCCGTATGTGCATAGATTATCGACAGCTGAATAAATTGATAGTGAAAAATAAATACCCACTACCCCGTATCGATGAACTGTTCGATCAGGTGAAAGGGGCGACGATATTTTCAAAGATCGATTTGAGATCTAGTTATCATCAAATCAGAATTAAGGAGGAGGATATAGCCAAAACTGCTTTTCGAACCCGTTATGGGCACTATGAGTTCGTGGTACTGCCTTTCGGGTTGACCAATGCACCTGCGACGTTTATGTGCCTGATGAATAGTGTATTTCATCAGTACTTGGATAAATTCGTGTTAATTTTTATTGATGATATACTGATATACTCTCGGAATATTAAAGAGCATGAGGAGCATCTCAGACTCGTGCTACAGACTCTACGGGAACATCAGCTATATGGAAAATTTAGCAAATGCGACTTTTATAAAGAGCAGATCCAGTACTTGGGGCATATCATCACCAAGGAAGGCATTGCGGTGGACCCTGAAAAGATTAAAACCATAATGGAATGGCCAACACCAAAGGACGTGGCAGATATCAGGTCTTTCATGGGGTTGGCTGGATATTATAGGCAGTTCATGGAAAGTTTTTCCAAGGTTGCATACCCCATCACCTCCTTGCAAAAGAAAGGAAAAATATTTAAGTGGACAGCGGAGTGTCAACAGAGTTTTGAACAACTCAAACACCTGCTCACCACTGCACCTGTGCTGAGCATTATAGACCCAGAAAAAGATTACGTAGTCTGCACAGATGCAAGCAAAGAGGGTGTAGGAGGGGTGCTGATGCAAGAGGGGAGGGTGATCGCGTATGAATCCAGAAAATTGAAAGAACATGAACAGAAGTATTCAGCCTATGATCTGGAACTCACTGCTGTAGTACATGCGCTGAAAATGTGGCGCCATTATTTGGTGGGAAGAAAATTTTTATTGATGACAGATCATCACAGCTTAACTAGCTACTTAAGTCAACCAACTTTAAACGCTAGGCAAGCTAGGTGGGTGGACTTTTTGGGCAGTTTTGATTTTGAAATCAAACACTTAAAAGGAAAAGAAAACCGGGTGGCGGATGCATTAAGCCGAAAAGCGCATTGTCTCTATGAAATTGGCCTTAGTGAAGGACGGTCTACCTTTAGCAAAGAAATTATAGAGGCTGCTGAGCAAGATCAAATCTACCAGCAAAAGAAACAACTTGTGCAGAACTCAAACATCCACATCATGCAACAAGGTTATGAATTGGACGCAGCAGGCATTTTATGTTACAAGAAAAGAATATGTGTACCCAATCAGAGCGATATTAAGAGAAAAATTCTGGATGAAAATCATAAAAGTCCTTATGCAGGACATCCGGGTTATCAAAAGTTAATCACTTCGCTTCGGAAGGAATATCACTGGCCAGGCATGAAAAGGGATGTAATGGAATATCTGGCACGATGCATAGAATGTCAGCAGATTAAAGCTGAACATCAACACCCCGCGGGTTTGCTACAACCATTACCTATACCAGAATGGAAGTGGGAAGTTATTACCATGGATTTTATTACAGGGTTACCGAAGTCCAAGAGGAACAATGACTCTATTATGGTTGTAGTGGACAAACTCAGTAAGACAGCCCACTTCATACCAGTTCAATCTACGTATCGTGCAGCCCAAATTGCAAATGTTTTTATGCAGAACATATTTAAGCTCCACGGGCTGCCAAAAACTATAATATCCGATCGCGATGTCAAATTCACATCAGCTTTTTGGAGGACCTTGTTTGAAGGTCTGGGAACTCAATTGAATTTTAGCACCGCATATCATCCGCAGACTGACGGACAGACTGAGCGGGTGAATCAAGTGGTGGAGGACATGCTGAGGTCTTATGTGATGCAACAACCCACTCGGTGGGAAGAGTATTTGCATCTTGTGGAGTTTGCTTATAACAATGGATATCATGCATCCTTGCGGATGAGCCCATTCGAAGTACTTTACGGCCGAAAATGCCGCACGCCATCCAGTTGGAGTGGACCGGAAGACAGACTCATGCTGGGTCCTGAAATGTTAAAAGAGATGGAGGCAATGGTTAAGAGAGTGCGGGCTAATTTAAAAGTAGCCCAAGACAGACAAAAAAGTTTTGCAGATCGAAAAAGGACCTTTAGGGAGTACCAAGTGGGAGAACATGTATATGTCAGGATTCGGGCAAGGAGAAGTGCTCTACAATGGAATGGTTGTGCCAAATTGGCACCCCGTTTTTGTGGACCCTTTCAGATTTTAGCACGAGTGGGGCCGGTAGCTTATCAGCTAGCCCTACCTAGCCACATCCGGGTCCATAATGTCTTCCACGTGTCAGTTTTAAAAAAATATGTCTATGACCCTAAACACATAATTAGCTGGCAGGACATACAGGTAAGTGGATACTGTGAGAAGCATAAACTAAAAGTGTTTGCCAGGGAAAGCACTGATCAGATTGTTGTGTGTTTCAGGTGGAACCGGAAGGAGAATTCCTAGTCGAGCCGGTGAACATATTAGATCGGAGAAGGGTCGTGCTGCGGAAACGAGTCATCACCCAGGTTAAAGTGCAGTGGCAGCACTTTGGGCCAGAAGAGGCCACCTGGGAGGATGAACAGAGCATGAAAGAAAATTATCCCGAATTGTTTATGGGTGAACAACATCGGGACGATGTTGAACTTCAGGAGGGGGAGATGTAATGCCCCTAGTTAATCGTTAGTGTTTAAATTAAAGGCAGTAAATTTAACTGTTGGTTATGGTTATGTTTGGTGAAACTGAGTAATTATTATTGCTGTTACTGTTTTAATTAATTATGTTGATAAATTGTTATTGGTTGCCATTAAGTGTGGTTTGGAAAAAAAAAAACAACTGTTAATGGTTATAGTGCTTCCTCATCAGAGGGGTATTAGAATTAAAATATGACATCTGTCAGAAAGGAAAAAAAACCTAACTACCTTCAGATGACGGTTGAGACCCTCATAGAGGAAGGATACTTAATGTCAAAAAAAAAAAAGAGAGAGGACTGCTACGTCTGGTAAGGACCAGATAGCAAGGCTCAAGAAAAGTTGCAATTTGGCAGCGAACGCTAAGTCTGGTAAGGACCAGATAGCGTATGTTGGGAAGCAGAGAACTCCCTGAAACTGCTACGTCTGGTAAGGACCAGATAGCGTAACTCTGGTAGTGCCAGAGGGTTTGCAGACAGCAAGAATCTTGCAGGAGTGCTTGGGGGTGGAAGGTCGAGGAGGACCCTCCTAAGGTCGGGAGGTTTGACAAGCGCATTAAGAGGTTTGCCTCTGAACAGGTATGGAATGACCGAGAATTTGATAGTCTGTATATGCTGTAGAATTAATTAAAAATTTATGACAGAGCAGGAAACTGTGAATGGTATATGGGAAATATTTTCTGAAATAATGCAAGTAATAAAAGACATGAGTTATGTATAGACATTAATCTTTTAAAAGAATGAAATTCCTGTACGTCTGCCATAAAGAAAGAACAGCCAAAAGAAAAAGAACAAAACCCAGAATAGAGTTAGGTTCACTGATTTTCTTCTGGAAATGAATCCTTGAGTAAATTAAGTAACGGCTAAATGGAATAGAATCCCGTGAACATCTTTCTCGGTATGTGAATCTAAATCAAAAAATATTATAGAAGTATATGTACATATAGATCCATAGACGATTCCAACGAAACAAAGAAAGCAGCAACAGGACGACAAGAATAAATAGACCCGTGTGTTCTTTAGAATAATTTTCCGAACAGTGACCGCAGGACTTCTTCCTCTAAAAAAATTAGTAATATAAATGTGTCATGCGATAACAAGATAAGGGGCTAAGGAGGCTTGTGCCCACGCCATGAACTTGTCCTACCCCTGTATCAAACGTTCCAAATCATCGTGGAACACCATTGTGAAATGGGCGGCCGTAGCCGGTATGAACAGGGTAGAGAAGCCAGCGAATAGCCACCAAGACGAAAACGATAAACCACATTCAACAAGCAAATAACAGCGAGCAAACATTGGAATTAATGATCCTATTTGAAATTTACAAGAAAACTGCAGAGCAGACAAATGTAGCAAATGTTCCACAGTGAGCAATTGTAAGCATAAACCAAAAGAGAATATCGGTATTAACCCAACCAAAAACTCAGAATCCATAATAATCAGTAACACGTTACCATGGAATATATACATATATATTCATTATCCAGTTAAGAGAAATTACAACAACTGCAACCACTAAGTAATACATGAATGTTCACCGCAGGGTTAACCCTCGGCCCTGTATCAAAATACATAATAAAAAAACCATGTAGCATGCGCAGCCTGGTTTGGGCATCGCCGCCAAACCAGTTATGGGCAGAACCCAAATTTGTCACAGAGAAACCAGAGCGGGTTGCTGTTTTTCCCACATTAAGGGAATGACTCAGAATAACAAAAAAAAAACACCGTAGCTCAAACATAGGTTCAGGCAGCTTGCCAAGAAGAGAGTTGGCCGGACCTACTCTCGGAATCTTCTCTTAACTCTTAAATATATGGCATCAGGTTCCTCTTACCAGGAAGCGGAAAGAGGATGGACGGAGCTGGTCTTCCACCATGCGCTGGTCACGACACCTGTATTCCGCACCTGTGACAGAAGGGTTGCCAGAAAACAAAGAAAAGAGTGAGTACCAAAACTATAGTAAAGTAAAAGAATTCAAAACAGTAAACAGGGTAGCATTCACTGTGAGCAAGGAGGCGCATGAATACCGTGGCCATGGCTGGTAGGCGGAACCACTATCTTCACCATGGATAGGCATGTTGGTAGTCTGCGCTGTGCGAGAAATACTAATCGCCAGAGACCTGTAAAGGTTGAGAGTTACCGCGAGAATGAACTGCAAGGGCTCAAATGCGACATTGGAAAAACCCTCAAGTCTTTTTACCCATACCTGGTTGTTTCCAATCGTTGATCTAGGAGGACCCATCTCCACCGTAGAAATGGGCGCGGGATTTTCCGGAGAGAAGCTGTCACATGGGCTTATTCGTGCCGTGTACCAGGCGCATTAAGTTCCGCCTTCAGCGTTGGTAACCGAAGTAACAACCGGCATGCTAGAGCTTAAGCCAGTTGGCTGGTTACACGCCTTACACGCCAAATGGACGTCATGTAGAAGCCTAAGTCATCGCGCACCAGAAACGTTTGGTCGGAAAACGATAACCGGAGCAAGCTCTCCAGCATCGCGAAAACCCAGACCTGTCTAAATAAATGCTGACACGGATAGCCATCGTTCACATATGAAAATCATAAATAGCAATTGCAAAATCCGCAGGACGAAGACTTAATTAAGTATCAAATCATTTAAACCATAATGGTAAAGAATATCTTTGCAAACCGCCGGATGCTTCTCGAGACCGAGGATAGGGTTAAGCCTAATTATTATCCGAGTATCATAATGTTACCATAGTCCAATGTTACATGCATACGCCTAATGTTAACATGCTTACGCTTAATGTTACCATGGGTAAATACTTATAAAGTGCTGTGACTAAGTATAATGTTACCATGTGTAAAAGTACATGTAAAGTGCTGATAACAATAAGTTTAAATAAGAAAAAAAAAATTTCCTAGCAGGTAGTTTACACATCTTCATCAACATTTTGTACCTTCGCATTCAGAAACTCCAAGATCTTCACTTTTGGTAGCCATGGTGTGCATGAGTTTGCATTCTCCTTCTAGTTTAAGCCCCATCTTTGAGTCTGTTGTGCACCAATGAGCCTTTCTAGCTCAACTTGGTTTTGGTGGGTCACAAGGTGACAAATTAGGGGGGAAATTCAAAGCAAATGAAGAAATTTCAACTTTCATCTATTAATATCCATGTTGTATTGCTAATTTGCTGCTAACTTCTATTTCAGTAATCTGCATTTATTTTTGGTGTGATGTTAGTGACTTTGAATTAATGGTGTGATAGATGGATCCATTTTAATTCAAGATCTACCAAGAACAAAGAGGAATTAAATCTCTTTGAAGTGCAAATCTTTCCTCAAGTTTTACACTTGCTTTTTGAGATATTTGAACCATCTCGGTGCTTGGTAGATCTGAAGTTAAAATGGGTCTATATTGGTTATAAGTCAATTTTGAACTATGAGTAAATCATAAAAAAATATATCTAGGATTAATTATTGGCAAAATTGAATAACAATGAAAAAATAGATAATAAAACTAGATTCTTTAAACAATAAACAAATTTTAAATTTTTTAACTATAAAATA